>VDFB02194637.1:0-20559 GCA_007258455.2 Sequoia sempervirens | reverse complement strand
TGCCACATAGGGTTTCATGGGATTGTGATGATAAATCTGTTTTGTGAGTCTTTGCTATTATGATCAATTGTTATGCCACATAGGGTTTCATGAGATTGTCATAGTTTAGATAAATCTGTTTTGTGCCTAATAAACTTGTTCAGATTGAGATGATAGTTGCGCCATCTTGCCTTCAAGTAGAGAATCTGCACTTGGTTATCGTCTGATAGTCAGTTCCGTTCGCTTCCTCATGCTCATTGGAGGAAACCGGATATAATTTAGTTATTAAGTTTAGTTGTATAGTAGATCTGCAAAAATAAAAACTCAGCTGCAACGTATATAGTTTTCGAGAAAGCCTTGTACCTCTACAGCTGAAGCAAAAAGACAGGATTTAGTTTAGTTTATTTCCTTTGCAAGTACTTTTGTCAAGCACAACGAGGGAGCTTCCCCTCCTAATTTGAAGAGCACTCATTGCGTAGTGTGCATAGCTGTCCGTACCAACTCTTACTCCAGAGGTGCTAGTTGTTACGCCAACATAATGCAATACAATCTCCAGAAACCCTGGCTTCCCTTCCAAATGATCAAACCTCCCTCCAAAGTGTATGGCCAGCCTAGGAAGATGGTATGGCTAGCAAGGGAAGCTCTCAAACTCCTTAAATTTGTCATTGATGTATTCAAATCTTCTCTACAAATGATCTTTCAAATCTGAAATGTATCTATGTTTCCCAAACTGTGAATTTCAATTTGCAATGAAGCTCAACTATGATTCCTAAAGTGAACTCACCAAGAATTCTCCAAAATGTGTCTTCCAACAACATAGAGAATGTTGCTTGCAAAGGTTTCCATCCTCACAAACCCTAGAAGAAGAAGAACTAGCTCCTCCAACCAAAATAACAAAGATATCAACCAAGCATGAATGTCCAAATGAGCTCTCAAAAGGGCTTTTATAATAACTTTAACTCCCAAAATGGAATTTTCCCTTTTCCCTCCATTTTTTCCACACCCCAAGTTGGCAAATTAAATAATATTTTATTTAATTCAAATCTCACCTTATATCCCCTTTAATATTTTATTTAATTGGGCACAATACTTTATAATTTATATTATAGAGTATTCTTTTAAAAGCCACTTATGTGCCCTTTAATATAAAGTCCTTTTTAAAATATATTTTAATAACACAAAGTTAAATACTTCAATTTAACTTTATAATTAATGTTATTAATAATAAATACATAGGACTATAATAAGACCAACATTAATCCAGAATATAAGTCTGCCATCATGCCCAATATAGAAATACTACCAACTAACAATACCAATGACTTACTATAAATAGTAAGTATGGACAAAATTGTCCCTATGACTTACTAAAAATAGTAAGTATGATCAAAATGTTTGAATAGGCTTCTGAAAGAACCTATGAACTCCTTGGTAACACTGAGTTGGGAAAAAAACATTCACTGATCTCCAAAAAGGTTGATTGAAAAAGTCTACAGTCAGTCGCCCTCAAGGAGCCCTCTAACCACCCTATTAGTCCACGAAGACCAAGTGATGGACTAACCTTTGCAACAAATCACTGCTTAGGAAAAAGGGGACATTACAGTATGTTCCTCACACTTGATTGTGGCTCTATGCTTGTCGTAGAAGACTGTGCTCGTGGTTCCACCCTATTGGTATATGGCAATGACGCCTCCTCCACCATATCAATGTCATCCAATCTAATCTCCCTTGCTTCTACTGCAGCCACATCCTCCATAGCTTTCCTCTCAAAATCAACAATCTCATTGTCTGTAAACATGGAGGCCTCATGGCCTTCATCATCTTGCACGGTCCAATCACTGTAGGGATCAATCTCATCCAAATCAGTAAGTTCCTTTGATAGTTCCTGCACCTTTCTTGTGTGAAGCCGAAGGTTGTATTGCACAAAAACAAGATCATTGAAGCATTGTTGAGTCAACTTATTACGCTTCTTCATGTGAATGGCATCAAACAAAATCCATTTATGCTCACAACTAGAAGCACTACAAGGTTGAGACAAAATTCAAAGGGCTGGCCTTTGCGAATTTGGGGTATTTCCACCCCAATCTTCCCATCAAGAACCTACAAATAAGATATTAATTTTTTTGTAAATAAACAATATTCTATTAATAATTGTGATTAATAACTTGCAAGATATAAGGCTTCACTTTTTCTTACTCGATATTTAGGTGTCTCTTCTCGTATAGCTAAATGCAAAGAAAACAACCTCCCCCTAGCTGCCTTATACTTCTGCAACTCTAACATGATGAGGTCTCTCACCGCATCTGTAGATGTCATCTTCACAATACATTTGGATAGGCCCTCCATAACCTTCCCATTAGAATCCGTGAAGCTATCAGAGAAGAAGAACTTGGGGTTGCATGAATGGGTTGGTGGAGTTGATTATTCCACATCTGATCAATTATCTCCCAAATAGGGGCAAATCTATTTGCATCTCCATTGTAATAGTTTTGGATGGCCTCTTTGGCCCTGTCCATGGCCTCATAAATATATCCCATTGCATTTTTCTCGTCATCCACCAAGCACAAAACCCTCACAAATGGCTTAGTTACCCTTCAAAGTACAAAGTAGAAGCAAATTTAAATTACAACTTACAATGAAACAAAATACTTTTAAAGTTTATAAATAAAGGATTCAATTTGAAAATCAAATTAAGTTTGAAGTTACCTTGACAATCTCTATAGCCCTAGTTGCAAAATCACCATCAAAAGCTATTTTTGCAATCCTTCCTCCATCTGCCTTCTTTGAATAATTTGAGTCTACCCATTGTTGACTCACAAACATCTACTTCAAGGGAGTCAATAAACTAGTTTTAATTTGCAACGTTAGAAAATTAGTTGCAAACCTTGTAGCACCCGATTGCACAAGCTCATTCCCCTTGGTCTGATCTCTCATCAATTGAAGAACCCATGGGTGATTATATATATAGTTTTTTATATCTCTTGCTTCTTCTACAATTGGTCTCACCTAATCAATTTTGCCTATGTCCTCCAAAAGAAGGTCAAGGCAATGAGCTGCACAAGGAGTCCCAAAAAGTGTTTGATGCCTCTCTTGAAGCAATCTTCCAACCACCACATATGCTATTGCATTATCAGTAACAACTTGGAAAATATTCTCCATGCCCACCTCTAAAAGGACCTCCTCCAACATCAAGCCCAAATATTTTGGAGAATATGACTCCTGAAGAAGCCTTCACAAGTGTGAAGCCTGAGATTAGTCACTTGAGAATCTTTGGTTGTCCTATTTACATCCATGTACCTAAAGATAAGAGAACTAAGTTAGAACCATCTAGCAAGAAAGGAATATTTGTGGGCTACAGTGAATCCTCAAAAGCCTACAGGATTTACATTCCAGGTATGTCACCTTTGAAAAAGATGTTGCATTCAAAAGATCTAAAGGTTCATACATGGAGATAGATAATGAAGATCAGGAGACTCCTTAGGATATGGATGTTGATCATACTCTTGAGATTCAAAGGGAGCCTACTGAACCAGAAGAGGATGTTGATCCAATTGAACCTTTGGAACCAACTGATGGGCCAAGAGATATTGTCATAGGACGAAAGAGACCTCTATGGGCTAGGCAAATGTAATGACCCTGCTCAAATCTGATCTCAAAGTGCTGATAAGGAACTCAAGGAATATCGTCAAACAATTCACTTGCAACCTCCCAGCTTGCTGGTTTATGTGATCAGACTGATATGTTCTTTGAAAATTGACTAATGAATGCTTCCAATGCTTGAAAAACAACTCTAGGATGCATAAACAATCACTTAGATGCATTCACAACTTCCCTTTTATCAATTTCAAATGCAATAACATGAGAAACTAGGAATAAACATTATGTCGAACACTTGCCATGCATACTTCAAATGCAAATATCAAAGTCTCAAACCAGCAACCACTTCTCCCTCTATTGCTATCAAATGGAGCCTTACAATATTCTTCCCAATTGCCAAGACTCTTGGCATTGCACATATGATTTTCCAATGATATTTTCTAATTACAACTACAGCCCTCTTATGACAATTACATATGCAAATATTCAATGGAAAAATAATATGAGAACCTGATTGAAAAGGACGCCTTGGCTGGTAGTTGATGAAGCAAGCAAATTTGATGCCAAAATCTTCTTCCACAAGCCAAATCGATTTATTTCTTGGGCCGCCCCTGTTCTGGTCTGAATTGCAAAAATAAAATGATATCCACCTTCTTTGTAATGAACCGGACCAATTTTTTTTTGTTTTTTCACAAAGTGATTACAATGCAACATGCACCCGTTAAGGTTAGCACAAACCAAAACGATGCGGAAAGTAACTCTAACCAGAATGTACACCAAGATCCCAATGTGGGCAAGGTGTGAGCATTGGTCAGAGGATCTCAAAGGAAAATGCTGTATAAGAACTCTAACCAAGAGATGCGTCGGTGAACGGCGAGCATACGGTCAGAGGATCCCTATCTAATGCAATACTGAAAATTAGCTCAACACCAAGTATGTGCTACTCAATCCGTGATGGATAAGAGGCGACCATATGGCGGAGACTTAGGAAATTACAATGCAAAACAAGTAAATAGGTGGCAAGCCAGCCTCTTCCACTTATTCAATGGGAATTACAATTCAGTAAAATGAGAGATAAGAGAGGAAATGCTGTTAGTACTACTAGCAGCTTACAATAAGATAGAATATTCTCTTAACTGAAGTTTTGATGTCCTTCCAAACTGCAATGGATTAGTAAGCCTTCACAATATCAAACTTGATTTCCAAAACTCGAATCTCAACCAAAGAACAACTTTTCTTAAACCTGTTATATCAGACCTGCACATAGAATGATGAAAATCTGCAACATAATAACCATTCAATTTCTCATAACTTGCTCAAAACACTCCCTAATGGCATAAGACAAAGTGCAGAATGTTCTAAAGACAAAGGCGCCCCCAAAGAACACTTAAAACCTCACCAAATAACTCCCATTTATTTTGCACACAACCCAAGGCACTTCCCAAATGGTACGGCCCTCTAGTAGGGGCGATTTTGCAAGGAAAAATCAGAAACTTCGTTATAAATTCCACAAATTTGCAAGGGTTGCCCCTTGGAGACAAGATGAAATAACCAACACCCAGAACAATATCTTTTTGTATTTTTGAATTTTGAATGAAAACTTGCTACAGCTATGCAACATCAGCAACTCTGAAATATGACAAAATACTTGAATAACATCTACCAAATGCAATACAACTCAACTACAATGCAAACAACCCAACTACAAGCTAACCTCTCAACTAGTTGCTATCTTTCAAGCAAGAAGATGAGCCAATGCTAGGAGGTGTGCTTTCCTCGAAGCGAGTGCCTGAAGACAATTCAGCAGCATAACGGTGTAGTAGACAAAAGATCCCAAATGAAGAGCTGAGGCCTGATTAAATAGACAAGAGAGAGACATCTAGAAGCTTCCAGGAGGCGCCCAAACCCTAATTTCAAATTCACCTTTTCCCTCCAAAGAATGGCGTCCCTTTTTACTATTGAAATATTTCACATTTAAAAGATATAACTTATCTCTCCATGACGCCTGGACCCTCAAAGTTCCCCTTTTTAAAAACAACTTAAGTTGTACTGCTAGGCAAGGGGTATAATATTAAAATATAATATTATAATGAAAATACTTATCTCTCCAAGAATTATGCGCCCAAGGCCAAGAATTGAAGTGCCAACTGAAACAACCGAAGAAGATGACCAGCTGAACTGAACCCAACCTGTCCACTGCTAAAAATAGAATTTAATAAAAATAGTAAATTCGTGAAGTTGCCCGGAATGCCAAACTGAACACACCACTGCGAAGCTCACTGACAACCCAGAAAGACTCCGCAATCAGAAACCCAAACTTTGAGCAACAAACTCCTCAAAACTAGGAAACCCTAATTTCACCATCCGCGTAGCCTACGGGTCTCCGGAATAGGCCAACGGTCAACTGAAGCGATCACCGCCGAGAAGGGGACATTACATTCTTGCTGCCTCTATTCTTCCTTAATGGGGTCGCCTAGACCTCTCCTTGTAAGCACTCCACCTCTTGGTTAAAATCGAGCCTCTATGAGGCCTCCACCAACAAAATCGTGGCTCCTTAGATGACTGGAAAAATGTCTGAAGACTAAAGTCAAAATGTGAGCAATGTCTCCCAATCACATTAGCTTGCATCAAACACAAGCAACGGTATTGTCCTTAAAGTATGCATTCTTGTTCCAGCTGCTTGAATCTTTATTCATGCTCCTATCTTCAAAATCGAGCCGCCCAGTCATAGCCGTCTCTGTTCTTCTTATCAAACTTCTGCAGAATAGATATCAGCATAAAATCTTTTCCAAAAAGCAAGAGAATTTGTTACTAATCCACCAAGCAACAAGTGCTGCAAACCCTTGAGGCAATCAATGCCAAAAGAATGAGGTTTATGCAAATTCGTGGCAATATATGCAGACTAATATTGACTGTAGTAATTACATCATAAATTCTGGAAGTGTATGATATTAAAATCTGAATATGCACAATGCAGATCGACCTTCAAAGAATGAAGACCTCAATTATCAAATGTCTCTAGAAGCTTCACCAATCGATTTCTTCAAATCGATACAACTAAAATTTGGCCAAAATTGTGATGAGCCTTGCTAGCTCACTGCTCAAACCCCTGTCTTTTTCTTAGGTCTAATTGTGTTTTTTAGTTTTTTAGAGAAATTTTGTAGACAGAAGAGAAGGGGCGCATCATATAAAAGCTCACAGAATGAAAACTTGAGAAAATTTAATCAAACTGAAATTGTAGAAGGTGTTTATTATCATCAACAATGGATTTAAAACATATAAACATACCCGTAAGCCTCCAGATTTTTTAAATAAGAAATCCGATCAAAATAGTGAAGAACTGACGAAAACTGGAGTAGAAAGTTACAGATTGCAAAGTTTAGTCTGAAACTGAAGCCAAAGAGAAGTATAGGTAGGGCGCCCAAGTTCATGAAGAGAGATCCTCAGAAAGAAAACGTTTCTCCAAAAAGCCAAAAAAAAACCTTCTTTGCAAGTGCCATGCCCTTTCAAACAAAAAGAACCAGAAACCATCTCTGAAGGTGCGCCCAAACAGCCATGAAGTCTGCCATGGTGAAGGAAGAACAACAACCAATAAACCCTCTGTTTCTGATGAAGAACACTACAAAAATCTGTTGAAGCACTGCAGAACTTCTGAAATGAAGCTCTCTAAATCTGCACCAATTCAGCTGATCTCTCACAGCCTCACAAGTGCTCACACTGAAGAGATTTCGTTCTCCAATGGTGGATTTGCTGCAAACCTGATCACAGGATGAAAGCAAGGGAAAAAACCTCCAAGGCAAAGTTGAAATATTCAAAAAGATGAGTTTCTCATTGCCCAAATCCCTTATAAAGCAAAGGAGGTGAAAACCTAAGAAGGCTGTACCTTTTAGGGTTTTAGATCATTTAAATTTATGGAAATAAACTTAAGTCACTTTCCATAGTCTAGACTTTGATTTTAGGCGCCTCCTTTAAGTGATTAAAAGATATAACTTAAAATATTCACTTTAGACTTTATTTAAGTGATATAAGAATTATAAAGTCAATTTGACTTTATAAAAAGACTTTAAGTTAAAATATAACTTAAATCACTTAAGTAAGCCTATCTCCCTCAATTCTCAACGGAATTCAGTGCCGTCAAAAGCAAAGAAACTCCTGTACTGCCAAGGCCTGCAATGAGCCTATCCACGATCTCAGAAAATGAAATCGACCGAACTCTCCAGAAGGTACCACTGACCCTCTAACCAATCCAGTTAGCCCACAAGGGTCCAAGAAATAGGCTAACACTCTGCAAACAAGATCATGCTGAAAAGGGGGACATTACAAGTAATTACATCAGAAATTCTGGAAGTGTATGATATTAAAATCTGAATATGCACAATGCAGATCGACCTTCAAAGAATGAAGACCTCAATTATCAAATGTCTCTAGAAGCTTCACCAATCGATTTCTTCAAATCGATACAACTAAAATTTGGCCAAAATCCATAAAACTTTGAAGTACAAGTAGAAAGTCAGAAGCAACTTCCTCAACTTTGCAATAATTCAAGTGATATTTCACACCCTCAAAATTGCGTACCAATTGAGAGTTTTCGTTCTCAATGGCCAAAGACAACTGCAGAAACCCTAGGCTCCACAACCATCAAACATCAACATCAACAACAACAAATCTGCCTGGTAGACAATGAGCCCTCGATGCCTATTTATCTTTTTCCTCAATGGGTCAGCCTCCTTCTAGAACTTTCCCAAGTCACCTTCTAGAAGGAATATTATTTTATTATTTTAATATTGCACTTTTTAATAATATAAAATATAATCCAACTCCTAAAGTGCAATATAATATTATAACATAAAATAAGGTTTCCAAAATTAGTAACATCCATGGTGATAATAGGAAAACTTTCATATGACCAAGAAATAAGCCAACCAATCAACTGGGTATCTGCCAAACGACCCTCTTATCAAGCTCCATTGGCCTACAAGGATCAGGAATAGGCTAATTCCTCCAAAATCCATTACTCATGAAAAAGGGGACATTACAGTCCGCCCTCCCTGAAATTGCTTGTCCCCAAGCAGTCTTAGCAACAAGTACCATTCTCCTCCACCTGGATCCCAAGTGAAGATCTGTGCAATGTCCCAAACATCACCAAACAACTCTTGTAGCACAAGCACAACCTGCTGATCCAACTCAATAGCTGATGTAAACCATGCCAAATATGAATGTGCAATGAAACCCCGAGTAGGACAACCATCAATCAATGAAAAATCAAAGAAGATTAAATCACCAACCAACAAGTAGATAGCTGCCCTATCATATGACATAGGTAACAAATCCAAAGATGAGTTGTAGATGCCTTCATTAGCCTCCAAGGACAACTCTTGAGTGGCTGGTCCACTAAGAATGTCATCACTAATATCATCATCCTCCTCAAAAGAATGATCAACCTCCCCAACACATGAAGAAATCTCAAATTGTACCAAGTCCTTTGATTGAACAAGTTTATCAACCTCATCACAAAGTGCATCCTTCCTTTGAGTAAGGAGTCTTCTAATACTATCAATTCTTTTTTGTCTTGCCATGTTGGAAAGATTGACTTTTTCTTTCACATCTTGAAGGCATTGTCTTGCATTTGCAGCCACAAATCTAGCCTTCTTGGCCTCTCTCAACCATTCTTCATTCAACATTTCTGACCTTTTGATCTCTTCAATTCCAAAGTACACAAAATTAGTCTTCTTACACTTGATATCTTCATGTCCACCAATGAGTGTAGGGCTGAGATCAAGAGATGATATCATATCATTAGCTTGCACATAAACACAAACTTCCTTTTCATAAAAATGATGATGCTCCATGTGGCTGTCCTCAAACCAATCCGTAATGACATCATGCCATTGTAAAATGCCTTCTTCATCATGTGAACACAAAGCACTAGTGGCTGCTCCACTAAGTAGAGGATCAAATTCCACATCCTCCTTAACATCTTGTGCCTCCAATAGACTTTCATATGAATGAAAAACATTTATTGAACTACTATCATGAGAGGAAGAAGCAATGCTAAACTCACCTATTGAAACATCACAAGGAACCATATCCTCAAGTGGCTGCTCTAATAAAACTGATTGGTCTTCAAATGTCACTTGCTCTTCTTCAACCTTGAAATCCTCTTCAACCTTGAAATCCTCCTGAAGTGTCTTGTGCCCAATTTCTTCCTCTTTGCTGGTCTGATTTTTGTTCTCCATGTGATCAGCTGTATGATGGTCACCAACTGCTGAAAACTCATTGTAGAGGTTTCTAGATACCTCACTTGTAGAGACCTCTTGTTCTTCCTCCTTTTCATTTTGTGATGTAGACTTCTTGGAAATGGAAGTCACATATCGAGATAAACTGCTTCTGGTTGCAGGGTCTCTAAGAAATTTACTTATTTCTTTGAACTCTTTCAAAAGCTTATTCATACTTTGGTCCAACTGCTTTTGAGTACATGAAGTAGCCATGATCAATGCCCAACAGGATGGCAGGAAACCGCTCTAATACCACTGTAATGACCCTGCTCAAATCTGATCTCAAAGTGCTGATAAGGAACTCAAGGAATATCGTCAAACAATTCACTTGCAACCTCCCAGCTTGCTGGTTTATGTGATCAGACTGATATGTTCTTTGAAAATTGACTAATGAATGCTTCCAATGCTTGAAAAACAACTCTAGGATGCATAAACAATCACTTAGATGCATTCACAACTTCCCTTTTATCAATTTCATATGCAATAACATGAGAAAATAGGAATAGACATTATGTCGAACACTTGCCATGCATACTTCAAATGCAAATATCAAAGTCTCAGACCAGCAACCACTTCTCCCTCTATTGCTATCAAATGGAGCCTTACAATATTCTTCCCAATTGCCAAGACTCTTGGCATTGCACATATGATTTTCCAATGATATTTTCTGAGTACAACTACAGCCCTCTTATGACAATTACATATGCAAATATTCAATGGAAAAATAATATGAGAACCTGATTGAAAAGGACGCCTTGGCTGGTAGTTGATGAAGCAAGCAAATTTGATGCCAAAATCTTCTTCCACAAGCCAAATCGATTTATTTCTTGGGCCGCCCCTGTTCTGGTCTGAATTGCAAAAATAAAATGATATCCACCTTCTTGCTGCCTCTATTCTTCCTTAATGGGGTCGCCTAGACCTCTCCTTGTAAGCGCTCCACCTCTTGGTTAAAATCGAGCCTCTATGAGGCCTCCACCAACAAAATTGTGGCTCCTTAGATGACTGGAAAAATGTCTGAAGACTGAAGTCAGAATGTGAGCAATGTCTCCCAATCACATTAGCTTGCATCAAACACAAGCAACGGTATTGTCCTTAAAGTATGCGTTCTTGTTCCAGCTGCTTGAATCTTTATTCATGCTCCTATCTTCAAAATCGAGCCGCCCAGTCATAGCCGTCTCTGTTCTTCTTATCAAACTTCTGCAGAATAGTTATCAGCATAAAATCTTTTCCAAAAAGCAAGAGAATTTGTTACTAATCCACCAAGCAACAAGCGCTGCAAACCCTTGAGGCAATCAATGCCAAAAGAATGAGGTTTATGCAAATTCGTGGCAATATATGCAGACTAATATTGACTGTAGTAATTACATCAGAAATTCTGGAAGTGTATGATATTAAAATCTGAATATACACAATGCAGATCGACCTTCAAAGAATGAAGACCTCAATTATCAAATGTCTCCAGAAGCTTCACCAATCGATTTCTTCAAATCGATACAACTAAAATTTGGCCAAAGGCCATAAAACTTTGAAGTACAAGTAGAAAGTCAGAAGCAACTTCCTCAACTTTGCAATAATTCAAGTGATATTTTACACCCTCAAAATTGTGTACCAATTGAGAGTTTTCGTTCTCAATGGCCAAAGACAACTGCAGAAACCCTAGGCTCCACAACCATCAAACATCAACATCAACAACAACAAATCTGCCTGGTAGACAATGAGCCCTCGATGCCTATTTATTCTTTTTCCTCAATGGGTCGGCCTCCTTCTAGAACTTTCCCAAGTCACCTTCTAGAAGGAATATTATTTTATTATTTTAATATTGCACTTTATAATAATATAAATAAAATCCAACTCCTAAAGTGCAATATAATATTATAACATAAAATAAGGTTTCCAAAATTAGAAACATCCATGGTGATAATAGGAAAACCTTCATATGACCAAGAAATAAGCCAACCAATCAACTGGGTATCTGCCAAACGACCCTCTTATCAAGCTCCATTAGCCTACAAGGATCAGGAATAGGCTAATCCCTCCAAAATCTATTACTCATGAAAAAGGGGACATTACAACAAACTATGCAGGAGGCAGAAAAGTTTGCAGCACCTAGAGGCACATTTAGAGAAAGCAAAAGACCACAGAAATTTCCAAGCTATGTTGCATTAATGAGTCATATCATTGAATCTGAGCCTCCAGTGTTGAGGAAGCATCAAGTCAGCAAGTATGGAGAGATGCTATGGTTGAAGAATATTAATCTATCATCAAGAATGATGTTTGGGATATTGTACCAAGACCAGAAGGGAAATTAGTTGTATCTTCTAAATGGCTTTTCAAGATCAAGTATGCAGCTGATGGAAGCATTGAGAAGTACAAGGCTAGATTTGTGGCTAAAGGATTCTGTAGAAACCCTTGTTTCCCCCTGTCTTCTAGTTCTGACTGTTTTTTGTTTGTTTTGATGTATTTTGGTTTTTTTTGTGGTTTTTGAGCATAAATGTAATAATGCGATTTTGCAAGAAATTTGTATAAATTCAAATAAACGAATATTGAGGCAGTAAACCCTTGAAATATCTAATCTATGATCTTATTATTCATTTCAGAAGGCTACAATAGAAGATCTCTGGCATGCATACAAGATAGTATAAAATATTGTTTCAAAAACCTGATTTGCAGCAAGATGAAGAATGCCCTTGATCTGGTACGGCTGCAATGAATATTCCTTTCTCCCTCCCTCAGACGATCCAGAATAATGCCAGGTGCATAGGCGCCCCTGTTAGTGGAGACAGGCTGAGAAAATGGAAGGCGATTTGCTTGAACTTGAAAGTACGCCCTTTTTAATGGAGGTACGGCCTGGTACAGATTAGTACGGCCTAAACACAGCAGCAACTATTAAATAAAGTACGGCCTCCTATCACTTCTCCAGATCCCAATGAGAATAGGCGCCTCCACTGAAAAAACCCTGATGGATATGTTGCACACTGAAAACCATGAAGATGAATCAACTGTGAATGTTCTGTGATCTCTCCTGGATGAAGAAATCTCTCTGCCTGGCAATAAATCGGATGATATTTCACACCCTCTGAATTTCTTTCACTGGAGATGGCTCGTTCCCCAATGCTCTGAGACTGAAACCCTTGGCTTTCGTGCTCTGGTTGAAGACTTGCTCAATTTTCAATATTCAATAACATAATGGCTCGATTTTCAAAGCAAAGCCTTAAATCCCTTTGAAAAGTGCGAATTCCTTCAAAAAGCATCATTAAAATAAATTCGACTTTTCTTTTTAATTATTTCAATAGTCTCAAGTCACAATTTTAATTATAAAATATAATTAAAAACGTCCCCTTCCATGATGGGCGACCCCTTCCAATATTTCACTTAAGTTATAATATTAAAATATTATAACTTTATATTATATGCTCCAATTAATTAATATTTAATTAATCAATCAAATATTAATATCTCCCTCGAAATGTGTCTGATTCACGAACCGTCTGAAGCTGGTGACTAAGTGAATGATTCTGCACGTGATCAATCCATACGCTAAAAATAGCAGGGGTCCCTCGCTGAGTGCCAAATACTGCTAAAAATAGCAACTCAGGCAAAAAGTGTCCGAATGAGCCCGAACGAAAGCCAACTGGTAAAATATTGACAACTGAAACCAAGCCAAACTCCATCAAGACCCTCTATCCATCCTATCAGCCTACGAGGGTCGCATAATAGGCTAATCATGTGCTCTGAGAGATGTCAACTAGAAGGGGACATGACAGTCCGCCCCTCCTGAAATTGCTTGTCCTCAAGCAATCTCAACTCCGGATGCTGCAGAATATCCTCGCTCTCCCATGTAGCATCCTCCACAGGCAAATCTCTCCATTTCACTAAATATTCCCTAATGGTCCTCCTACGCAACTGTCTCTCTCTGTACTCCAGGATAGACTCAGGTACTAAAATCAACTTTCCCTCATCATCTAAGGGAGGTAAAACTGCAGAAGGTACCACACGGTGACCCAACGCCTTCTTGAGACGTGATACATGAAAAACATTGTGTACCCTGCTCTCTGCCGGAATCTCAAGCTCATAAGCCACCTCTCCAACTTGCCTCAGGATCCTGAAAGAACCGAATATCGTGGCTTAAGCTTCTCTGACCCACTCTTCTTCCCTCAGTAGTAGACCCATCAGAGGGCTGCAGCATAAGATAAACCATGTCACCCACCTCAAAAGACCTCTCCGTCTTCTTCTGATTTGCGTACTACTTTTGCTGATTTTGTGTCTTGGCAATATTTTCCTTGAGAGCCCTCATAGTATCCTGACTCTCCTGCAACAAGTCTACAGCACTCGGCACTCTACTGTCACTCAGTAGCAAATCCAGAAAACTCGGCGCCTCTGCCACCCACACAACGCCATGTATGATGATCCACCGCGGAATGTCGCGGTTGTAGCAATACCGCGACAAATGAATCCACTTTCCTGACCCATGCCTCTACTGCCCCCCGCAATATAGTTCTTGAGGTAACCTTCCACCCACTTATTCACCATTCTGGGTCACTATCCGGGTTCGCTGGTGGTAACCTGTGCTCTGCGTAAGCTCGTCCCATGGTTCCAACACTCTCCTCGCTGTGGCGACTCAAGAACCGACTATCCCTCGCCACTCATGATGTTCGAGGCAACCCATGTAGTTCGGGAATACCTCACCAAGAAGACCTCTTCTACTCAGGTAGCCAGGTAGGTGGTGGTAATCGAAAGAAGTGGGCATACTTCGTTAGCCGATCCACAACTACATATATGCAATCCCATCCTTGGGCTTTAGGCAAGCCCGTAATGAAATCCATCGACAGGCATTCCCACTTCCTGTCAGGAATCAGAAGTGGCTGCAATAATCCTGCCGGGTACGTGTTCTCCTGCTTGTTCTATTGACAAACAGGGCACTCACGCACATACTGAAGAACATCTGCCTTAATTCCTTTCCATGTGAATCTCTCCCGAATCTGTCTGTATGTTTTGAAATATCCGGGATGTCCTGCAGTAGGTACATCATGAAAGGCTAGCATGATAATGTTCTTCACCTCTGACCCTGGGATCAAATAAATCCTGTTCTTGTAAATGATCAAGTCATTCACAAGCGTGTATCTGGTGTCAATCATCGATCCCTCAACAATGCTGGAGGCCCAAGTGTCCTTGGCATACTCTGCCACAATCAAATGCCTCCAATCCTCTGAAATGTGAACCATAGAGCTCAGATATGGCCTGCGTGAAAGAGCGTCAACCACTACATTTTGGGTGCCTTTGATGTAAGAGATATCAAAGTCATATGCCTGCAATTTGCTCACCCACTTCTGCTAACGATCATTGAGACCTCGCTGCCCTAAGAAGTGCCTCAAACTATTGTGGTCAGTTTTAATGCAGAATTTACTACCCACAAGGTATTGCCTAAATTTTTCCAAGGCATGCATTATAGCAAGCATCTCCTTATCATAAATACTGTAGAGCCTCTCTGGCCCTCTGAGTTTACGGCTCTCATACACAATAGGGTGCTTGTCCTGCATAAGCACCGCTCCAATGCCCTCACTAGAAGCATCGCACTGAAGCTCAAAAGGCTTTGTAAAATCCGGTAGTGCCAACACTGGGCATGTAGTCATCAACTCCTTAAATCTCACAAAACACTCCTGTGCCTCAGGAGTCCAACAAAATGCACCCTTTTTCAACAAATCTATCATAGGGGCTGCATGACGTGAATAACCACTCACGAATCTGTGGTAAAACCCACACAAACTGAGAAATCCTCGCAACTGTGTAAGGTTCGCCGGTGTAGGCCAGTCAATAATAGCGCGGATCTTTTCAGGATCCATCCGCACTCCCTCTGCACTAATAATATGACCTAAATATAACAATTCGGTCATTCCCAAATCACATTTGGATTCCTTGGCGTACAAGGACTCCCTCTCCAGAATACTCAACACGGTCTCCAAGTGAGCCAAATGCTCCTGCCAAGTCATGTTGTAAATAAGGATATCATCGAAAAAGACCAACACAAATCTCCTCAGCAATGAATGAAAAACCCTGTTCATGGTGGACTGAAAAGTAGCTGGCGCATTAGTGAGCCCAAATGGCATCACCACAAACTCGAAGTGCCCACAATGACAACGGAAGGCAGTCTTCTCGATGTCCTGCTCACGAACCCTGATCTGATGATATCCTGACCTTAAATCGATTCTAGTGAAGTAGCATGCACCGTGGAGCTCATCAATAAGCTCGTCTATATGAGGTATTGGATACCTGTTTTTGATAGTCCTCTTATTTAGGACTCTGTAGTCTATGCACATGCGTAGGGTGCCATCCTTCTTCTTTACCAAAACAACTGAAGAAGCGAATGGTGATTTGCTAGGTCGAATGTGACCCATAGCAAGTAACTCCTTGATTGTTTTCTTGATCTCATCTTTCAGCCGCTTGGGATGTCTATAGGGCGTAATTATAACGGGCTTAGCGCCCTCCTCAAGCTCAATAATATGCTCAATGCCCCTGTCTGGAGGTCTCCCTGGAGGAATATCACTGAATACCTTATCATGCTTGATTCTCAACTGTTGTATGTCAAGATGATATTCAGTCTTCTTGCTGTCCCTCCTGAATAGGTGCCAATGTGCACTCGGCAGCCCACTCTACCATGTCGTGTCGCATGAATCTCTCCATCCGACGAAAGGAAATAGTTTTGATGTTGCTGTCCCGAATTGCTTTCAGATATGTGTCTTCCCATCCACATCAAAACGGATCTCCATGTCCTTGAGACTAAGAGTGACTTCCCTCAAGGGAATGAAGCCACTTCATGCTCAAGACTAATCGATATCCCCCATGTTCACTACGTAGTAATCAGCCTTGAACTCATAATTGTTCAAGCATAAGGGGAGATCCTTGATCATGCGTTCACACCTAAGAGTGTAACCGTCGGCCACCTTAACCCTAATGCCTTCGAACTCCTCAATGATGAGTCCGCGTTTCTCAACAAATCTAGCATCTATGAAATTGTGTGTGGCTCCTGTATCAAGAAGGGTAATGACCCTCTGTCCTGCCAACACTCCACGAATCCTGAATGAGCCCTCCTGTGAATGCTAGATAGGCGTGCCTCCTGTATCTGAAGCTCGACCGCCTCTGCCTTAGGCTCTGAAGCCTCCGACTCGACTCCTAGAACTCTCCTGCTGTTCGGAATTCTCGACTCTGAATCCTCGTAATACGCCCACATCACTCAATTTGCCTTGCCCTTAGGCCTCAAAGGACAATCGTGATTGGCATCATAGGGACTTTGCAGTAGAAGCAAAGCTTCTTCCTGTGTAGATCATTAAGAGCCTCTCGATCCAAAGGTGGTGTTGCTGATTTACCCTTTGAATCATTCTTAAATTCTGATTTTTCTTTGTTAAAATCAGACTTCTCTCTGTTTTTGTTAAAGCCCTTATTGTCCCTGAAAGAAGAATTATTTCTGGAGCTGAATCTACTGGATGGTGCTGCCAACTCCATACTACGTGCTTTCTTCATCGCTTCCTGTAATGAAGGAGGATCAAAGGCTTTGATCCACCCTCTCAATGGTTCTGTCAAACCCTCCATGAAAAGCACTACCAGTCGCCTCTCTGAAATATTCGGAACCATAACTGATAACTTCTGAAAGTCACCAATATACGACTCCAAACTACCACTCTGTCTCAACTAAGCCAAGTCTTTAAAATAGGATTCTGGATCCTTCCTGTCAAACCGCTCCACCAACCGATCAACAAACTCTTGATATGATGTGATCCGGTCGTGCTGGAGTGTCACCATCCCGTGGTGCCACCATGTTGTACCCAAACCAAATTTTTTGCTTCATCAAGGCATTTTGCATAAAAAGTCTAAACCTTGTTAAAATGTTGTAAAACACAGTTTTGGGCAATATCAAGCATGGAGTTTTTGTCAATAGTTTGTCAGTCAAAGTCAGTTATATTGAACAGAACCTGAAGCAGAGACTCAGAATGGAGTTTTTCACGATGGAGGAACATCTCACGACGACATTTCAAGTTGCATACGATCATTTCAGTGATCAAAATGGAGTTTTTAATGGTCAATTTATGAAGATTTTTCAAAGGGAAAGTCAGAAAGTGCAAGTATAGCCCAGGGGCGCCCAACTTGTTGGAGGTCAAGATCTTGTTTAAAATGCTCAAGCATCCAGTCAATCTCTTCAGAATTAGCCTGGCTATCCGTCGAGCTATTCAGCGAAGCATTCCGAGACTCACAGCTCCGGCAATCAGTAATAGAAGTTGAAATCCTCAAATTTCAAGATGCGAGAAACTTGTCCTTTTCAGGCAAAAGCGCACCTCTAGCCTGAGGGTGCCCATCTTAAGGAGGGGGTAAATCTCGACAGTTTCGATGGCGAATACAGTCAATTGGTTCACGATTAGCCTGCTCGTCCAACGAGATATCAAGCACAGTCATCCGAGTTTCAGAACTCCGGCGGCAGTTATCCGAAGATCAGCTTAAAATGGAGTTTTCACGTTTCTGAGCTTCTCCGTTTATTCCCAGTGCAAGTACAGGCCAGGGGCGCTGGCTTAAAGGACCTTTCAAATGGCAAAATTTGCAGACAGAGTCTTCATGACATCAGTAATACTCTAGCCTAGCTCCACAACGCTCCATTCTGCTTGTCAATCCGACGTTCCAGGTGGTCGTGGCAGAGATTCTACCAAGCACGTAATTTTACGGGCGAACCAACAAATGATTTTCAGTGTATTTCCACAGTCCAGAGGCGCCTAGCCTTTAGGCCTGTCAGATGAGCCCGTTCGCGTTCAAAGTCTTCACGACTATTGAGCGTAATCATTTTATCTATTCAACGAGCCTAGCCGTCAGCCTTCGGGATTTGGCAGTCGCTCATACGTGCGAGGTTTTTACTGTAATACTGCTAAGTGAAGATATCCGAAAAATGACAAAGTCTGGAGCGGTAATTTTAAATAAAATACGCACTGGAGTTTTTGAGGTCTTAGAAGCAGTTTTCTTGCTCCGTCACCTCCAGAGACTTCTCTTGTGGGCTCTTCTGGCTGTCCGTTAAAACAGATTGTGCCTGAATCGGGTCATCCCAGCTCCAGATATCAGAGGTCAAAGAAGGGTACTTGGATGAAAGTTCGACTTTTGTCAAAATGACACCAGTGCAACCAAGAGCCAGGGGCGCTTTTACTTTTGAGGCCCTTAACTCCGCTTTCAGGTGTCGTGCATACAGTCGTTGGATGCAGAATGTCTCTAGTCTCGCAGTGAGCTTCGTCTCATATCAGCAGGGTTCACCGTTCACTGTCGGCAGCTGTTTGAAGCGTCAGATGGCAATTTGAGAAATGGCCAAGTCTGGAACCCATAAAAGCAATTTAATCAGGGGCGCCTAATTTTTCAAGGGGTTAAACGATGGATTTTGCAGTAGTGTCTCCTAGCAGACATTTCTTCCTTGTTCAGTAGGCTTTCCGATGAATTCTTCAGATCAGTCTCAGCATCACCCGGTCATCCGGAAATCAGTGTCGAAGTTGGCCAGTCGTAACAGTGCTGTCAGCTATAAAATAGGGAGTTAGTAAAAAGTGAAATAACTTGAGCAAATGGACGCCTATGAGCTCAAGAGTTGACTTTTCGGAATCGGTAAAGCTCAACGATGAATCTCAAAGCTTCAACAAAATTGTCAACTGAAGTTCAAAATATGCATAAGATGGCGATTTTCTATTTTTGGCGCTCTTGCATGATAATGAATATTTTATTATATGAATTCGAATTCGAACTTCCAGTCAGTGGCAGTGGAACTGAAATGGTCCAATTGAAAGGCTTCTATTTTCAGCTGAGGTTTTAAATCTTGCAGTTGTCAGATTGATGTGAATTTCATCTTCTTTAAGTATGGCGCCATCGTCATTTATTATTCACAAAGCTAAAGAGAAATTCGTTTTTCTTAAGAGAAATTCATATTTTTCAAGCAAAATTCGTTTTTCTTCAAAGCAAAGGCGTATTTTCAAGCAAAATTCGTTTTTCTTCATTCACAAGGCGTATTTTCAAGGGAGATTCGTATTTTTCAAGGCAATTCATATCTTCAAAGTCAAAATTCGTTTTTTCAAGCAAAGGGCGAATTCTTTCAAAGCAAAGGCAGATTTCTCATCTATTTGCAAAGGCGATTTCTCCAATCACATCCTTTTGCAGGTTAAAAGTTCACGATTGTTAGCAATTTGAAGAATTCAAGGGCGATTTTCATTGAAGAAGAGCATACAAAAAATGTCTTTTTCCTCCTTGGTTCTCAAATTTCTCTCAGTATACAATTCGCATGTTCCTGAAATTGGCAAATTTGACAAGTCTCAACATCTGGATCATTTTCATATAGCTTCCTCAAATTAAAATCATGCGTTTTATTTTTCAGGAATTTTTAACTTCAGAACATTCATTCTTGAGTTTCTAATTTTCTCGACTGAAAAGTCTTTGCATGGTCGAGTAGAAGTCATATTTTCGCATTTCTGACGTTCTGGGTTGTCTTAGAATCTTTTTCTGGACAAAACCCATATCTCAGATTTTTCGCTGAAAATTGCCCTTCGATAGGCTATTTTTACCCTCAGCAGGCTATTTTTAGCTTTCCTTAAATCTTGTCAGAACATAGTCAAGTTCACAGTCAACAGGCGAGTTTTTCAGAGTACAGTACACACAGACTGAATTCAAGACCAAATCGGTCTTAATTCATGATTTCATTAGAAAA
>VDFB02194636.1:0-30985 GCA_007258455.2 Sequoia sempervirens | reverse complement strand
TCACCAAGTTATCTGATTATTCATTTTCACTTGAGTCAACATCTAAATTAAAGCATTCAACAATCTTTTGAGTCAATATTGTTTTCAACGAACGGATCAATATTGTTTCTAATGAATAGATCATTCTCGATTCAACCATTCAGTTATCTACTTCCACCTTTTAGCATGTGCACATCTATTAATTAAATAATTTTAATTAATTAATTAATTTATGTGTCTATTCAAATATAATGTTTTCCTTGTGTAAATCATCAATTTGACATGCTAAATCTATTCTTCCAATTTTTGAATAGTCATTATTGAAAGATTAGATTTTTATTCAATTTAATCTCTTGGACCTTTGTGAGTTCTAACTTTCATTTCTGAAACCCTAATTCGAATGCATGACCTAATTTTAATCTTAATCATTCATTTACTTTCAATCTCATCCTTTCATTCAAAACATCAATTTTCTATAAATCGATCAATCTTTGTCATTATTTTCTCTCCTGAAATATTATACTTTTTGGAAGCAATTATCTTCAATATTTTATCATTTGTCATAATCATAGAGCTATACTTGCATACATTGAAAATCTGAGGGCAAGGATACTATCATGGAAAAATGGAGAAGAGCAACAAAGATCATTCAAGGAATTATGATGTTCGGTGAGGCTGTTTCATATTAACGCTTTATTTAGTTTCCATTGTGCTTTGTTGTTAGATGTAGGTTAGTTTGCTTTAATCTAGTTTATTTGTTTTCTGCTTATTTTCCTACGTATACAATATATATATATATATATATATATATATATATATATATATATATATATATATAATATGCATTTATATATATGTATAGATATACTTGTAGATGTATTACAAAGGTTGTAGAAAAAGGAATATTTTTTCTAGAAATAAAAGATTTGTGTTAATTACGGAATAGGATTATGAAAGGGAAGATTAATTTAATTACATTGTTAAATGTGAAATTACATTTTTCCTTGGCAACTATAAATATTGTATGTTTTGTAAATGGTGTGTCACCCTAGTTGTAAACTCACCATGTGTCTCTCGATCATGTTAGAGGATTCTTTGTTATGTGACGTATGTATTGATTATATGAAATTGGGTAATCTTGGTTATTGTTCTCTGCGAGATTAGTTGTGTTATGGTTAGTTAGACTTCAAGAGGCTAAGGGAAAATTTCCACTTGATAGATTCTTTTATAATTTATTTTGAGATGGTTTTTTATGTATTGAATGAGTATATGAGGGTCATTAACTTTGCATGGTATATTCACCACTTTAATTGGGATATGTGTGCGAGATGGTTTATGCCTCACCTCTTTGTGTATGTCTATGAGGTTTTGTGATTGGCACAAGTTGGATTTTCCCTATTTATTTCATTGGGTCTCCAAACTACTAGTATGGGAGTGGCTCTCAATGGGGGCTAGTGCACAAAGTGGCACTAGGGTAACCCATGTGGGAGTTTATGAATTCAGTGATAACTTGGATACAGGAGCACCAAGGTCAATTTTGGGCATATAGGGTCATAATGAGAATTTTGGTGTTTTGAGTCTCTTAACTTGTGTAATAAGGCTATAATAGGCCATTCCTAGGGTTTTTGAGGTCATTTGAGTCATTTTGTGCAAAAATGTAAAAAGTTGTCAAGGCAAAAAAAGCAAAATTGCAATTAGGGAAGGTGAAGAGTCATTTTGAGTGGGGGAAGTTTAAAAATTAGTTGTATTCAGTTTGAGAGGTTGGTAAGTATTTAAAAAGGCTTTGTAAATTTGGAGAGGTTGGATTTTTGTAGAAGATTCAAAAAATGAATATCAAAGGTGGCACTTTCCTGTGTTTTCTCTGTATTTTCTATTTTCCAAACCACTGTACGAATCATACATGGTGATTATTGCTGTGTGATGAATTGGAATAGATAGTAGAGGGTGTTTGGTTTCATTTGCAATTGGTTTTGTTAAATTTCATAAATATTTGTGGGTTTTAGAGGTCTTTCTATGGAATTGCCTGTGTGAACTCATCTTAAGGGTTTTGAAGGTGTAAAAATGACATTTTAGCCAGTCCACCCATTGTATCCTACTATAACTCGGTTGAATGGAATAATTATTTTTAGGAAATATGTGGGTCTAGTTTCTAGAGGAGGGGAGACAAATAGTTGAGTTTTGTGTGATGCCCTAGTTAGCAATTTTAAGTGTTTTGGGTCCAAATTAGTGGTTAGAGAGCAAGAATGGGTGAAAAATTGTGAGGAAGAAATTTGTGAAGGTTTATTAATCATGTATAGAGCTTTTGTAAGGTGTTTGAGGTGTTAGGAAAGTTTGGAAAGATTTGGAGGGGTTTTTCAATAAACCCCCATGAAACTTGGTAAAAATGAGGGTTTTGTGTTTTGGAGTGTTGGTGAACATTTGTTTGAAAGATAACTGAGGATTTGGTGTTTAGATGACTTGTGTGTTGCTTCCCAAATATGTTTTATGTTAGGTGGGAAAATTAGAGAGTACTTCCTTTGTAAAAGTGGCCTAATTAGCCTTGTAGGACAACGTTGTTGCATGAATTTGAAGGAGTTGGTTTGAAGTAAGCCTATGTGGTTTTGATATATGTTTTGGAAGGGATTAAAGGTTGTTTGAAATTTTGGTTCATTATTGGGTTTTAAAAATAAACTACAAGTGATGAACAAGAAATTGAGTTGCAGACCTATAAGGGAATACTAGGTGAAACTGTGAAGAGTTGGTGTGATTGGTTTTTGAGAGTTGCAAAGTTGATTCAAAGTGTTTAAATTGTGATTGATGAGTGATTTCCTCCCTGCTTTTCATAAAACTTAAAATGAATTAGGGGGTTGGGTAGTATTCACACTAATCAAGATAAGTGAATGCCTCACTCATGGCTCAAGTGCTCATTTAGGCTTGAGATGAGATGAGAAGACCTGAAATGGAAAGATCAACTACCTTTTCCTCATGAGAGGTATATTGATTCTACATAAGTTTGTATGGTTAGAGATCAGTAGAGGCTTCCTGAGTAACCCAACATGGGGTTCAGGGCCTAGTAAGATCTTCCAGGGTAACCCATAGCAAACTATGTAATGACACTCTTCCCTATTGCAACCTAGCATTCCTTTGGCATGTGTTTTCCCTTTTTTCTTGCGTGCCTCTGGAAGTGGTGTCACTATTGTGTGATGTTGTAATGCACTTGTATATGGGAGTCATGTTAGCTTGTGTGTTATTCTTATGTTTCTTGACTATTTTGTGGTGTGACCTTATTACTATCTCCTAGCATAGGGGGTGGACCTTAGGGTCCACATGGTCAGGTGGAATGTGCCTTGTACTCCATTGGGTTTCCCTTGTTGTTTTTCATGATCATGGTGACTGCTCTTGATGATGTGGACTATTGGGTAGAGGTTACGAAAGAGGTACAGGGCTGAATTTATATTGCATTGAAAACAATTGTAAGGCTAACAAATATAAACTATAGTATCAAGTATCTTACATGTACTTGTATTGTATTGTATTGAAAACAATTGTATCATGTATTGTAACTTTGATGTATATACAATGGGCTCTTGTATATACCTAGAATACCCAAGGTGGTAGAGGTTACGATAGAGGTACAAGGTGTTTCTCTTGTGATTAGCAAGTCACATTACTAGACAGTGTCCTCAAAAGGGCACATATGGATATAGTCAAAGGTTGGCTACTTCATACCTGATAGTAGGCGATGCTGGCAAGTCACACAAAGTTTTTACAATGGTTGATAACCACTAGGTTGAGCATTAGGGTACAGTGGTCGAGACTACAAGTGTGTTACAAGTTAGTAGAGTCTCTATTCTCTTTGACTCTAGTGCTTCAGATTCTCTTATTTCTCATTCTGTAGTGGCACGATGTGGACTAGTGGTAGTGAAGCAAGATGATAGGTGGTAGGTCAAATCAGCCTCTGGTACTAAAGTAGCAGTTGAGTCTCTTGTTCATGGTTGTGGATTTATGATTGGTTCTCTTTGTACCACAATAGACCTTCATATTATACCCCTTGGGTCTTATGATATTGTGCTGGGCATGAATTGGTTAGATGCTCACTAAGCAATGATAGATTGTTGGTGTAAGTTAGTGTAGTGAGGTAGAGGTAGTTGGTGTTCAAAGGCCTATTTCCTTGCATATGATCTCTACTATGTAGTTGAAGAGGTGTATGTGGCAGGGATATCAATTGTTTGCAATGATAGTTAATGATTTGGAGTTAGGAGAGAGCTGAGTGCTGTCTCTTGAAAGTCATCCTATCCTTAGACAGTATGTAGATGTCTTTCCTAGTGAGATCCCAGGGATGCCACCTAAGCATGACATTGATTTCAAAATAGATCTTGTACCTAGAGCATAGCCTATTTCCTAAGCTCCATATCATATGACCACTCAAGAACTTAAGAGCTTTGGTTGTAGCTTGAGGAGTTGTTGGTGAAGGGGTTTATTCATCCTAGTGTCTCTCCTTGGGGAGCATCAGTGATTTTTGTGAAGAAAAAGGATGGGTCCCTTCGATTATGTATTAATTACTAGAAGTTGAATAAGGTGACAGTAAGGAATAGGTATCCATTACCAAGGATTGGTGATCTTTTTGATCAGATCAAGGGAGCTAGGGTGTTTTTGAATATTGATATTAAGTCAGGATATCATCAGTTATGCATCTTTGAGGTAGACATCCATAAGACTGCATTTCTTACTCGTTATGAGCATTATGAGTTCACCATTGTGCCGTTGAAGTTGACAAATGCACTGTCTGTATTCATGAGTTTGATGAATGGTGTGTTTTGCACCTATCTTGATAGATTTTTCCTTGTGTTCCTAGATGAAATTTTGATCTATTCAAGGACCATGGAGGAGCATGAGGAGCATTTGAGTCAGGTGCTATAGTGTCCGAGGGAGAACCAGTTGTATGAACATTTGGAAAAATGTGAGTTCTTTCAGACATAGGTGAAGTATTTTGGTTATGTTATCTCTGGTGAGGGCATTGCCATGAATCCTTCAAAGATCCAATCCATCATTAATTGGCCTATGCCCACTAATGTTGCAGAGGTTCACAATTTCATGGGTTTAGCAGGCTATTACCAATGGTTTGTATAGGGTTTTTGGACCTAATAGCCCACCCAATCACTTCTCTTCAAAGGAAAGGGAAGAAGTTTATTTGGTTAGAGCGGTGGCATGTAGCTTTTTAGACTCTTAAGGAAAGGTTGACTAGTTTACATATCTTGACAATTCCTGATCCTACTGGGGATTTTGTGGTGTGTACAGATGCATCCTTGGAGGGTCTAGGAGTAGTGTTGATACAGGATGGTTGTGTGATTTCCTATGAATCTCACAATCTCAAGGATCACGAGTTGAACTATCCTACTCATGATCTAGAGTTGGATGCTATGGTTCATGCTTTGAAAAGATGGAGGCACTTTTTGTTGGGGCATTGATTTGAGCCGCATAGTGATCACTATAGTTGCAGTATATTTTCATGCAACCTAATTTGAATGCAAAGCAGAGATGGTGGATGGAGTTCCTATGTGAGTATGATTTTGAGGTAAAATTTATCTAGGGAAAGGAGAATGTAGTGGTAGATGCTCTTAGTTGACGAAGACATGAGCTTTCGGCAGTGACTCTTGCGGTGGACTTGAGGAGTTAGATCCTTTCAGCACTTCCTTCAGATAGTTGGTATCAGGAGGTGAGCTTTGAGGTGGATTCAGGTAGAGTTTTAGAGGGTATATTTGCATGATACTCCCTTGAGTTAGATGGATTTTTGCGGCACTTGGGTCACACTTATGTTCCTTCCTCAAGAGATCTTTGTACTTTCATCATGTTAGAGGAACATTGGGCACCCTATTCAGCGCATCCGTGTTAGAAGATGCACACAGAACTTCGTTAGCTATACTTTTGGATTGGAATGAAGAGAGATATTGCTGATTTTGTGTCCAAATGTTTGGAGTGTCAAAGAGTGAAGGTAGAACATCAACATCATGTAGGTCTTTTGCAACCCCATTTGGTCCCAAAGTGGAAATGGGACATCATTTCATTAGATTTTATTGTTGGTTTTCTAGTGTCCTCCCATCCACATGATGCCATTATGGTCACCATGGATAGGTTGACTAAGGTGGCACACTTTTCTCCTATCTAATCCTCATAAAATGCTTCATCAGAGGCCAGAGTTTTCATGTCCAGGACATTCTCAGGTTGCATGAGATTCCTTGCATAATTATCTTAGATAGAGATCTAGTGTTCACTTCAGCTCTTTGGACGTCCTTGCAGCATGCATTGGGGACTCAATTGAACTTTAGTTCAACTTATCATCTAGAGACTGATGGGTAGACTAAGAAGGTTAATCAAGTTGTTGATGATATGCTTCAGATGTAAGTTATGGATCACCAGTCTCATTGGGAGGATTACCTATATTTGGTGGAGTTTGCATACAATAATGGTTACCACAACTCCATTGGAATGCCTCCTTTTTAAGCATTGTATGGTCATCCTTGTTGGACCTCGTTGAGTTGGGATCATCTTGAGGACAAAGTACTTCTTGGTCCAGAGATGCTTCAGGAGATGGAGCAACAGGTGATTCGCATTAGAGAGAATTTGGTGGCAGCCCAGGACAGACAAAATAAATATGCAGATGTTCATAGGGTTGACCATCAATTCTTAGTTGGAGACTGGGTATTCCTACAGGTGCATATGCAAAAGATTCTGATCCATTATGGGAAAGGCTCTAAGATCACACTATGATTTGTTGGGCCTTTTGAGGTGTTGGAGAGGATTGGTCTTGTTGCATACCATCTTTCTTTGTCACATAGTCTATCATGCATTCATGATGTGTTTCACGTTTATGTTCTTAGGCCTCACTATCCAAACATATCTCATATTCTTGATTGGAATGACTTATAGGTAGAGGATGGGCAGTTGGCTTTGGATCCTATGGGCATCATACAACACAAGAGATTCACCCTAAGGGGTTGAGACATTGAGTAGGTGAGGGTCCAGTAGGATCCAAATGATAATTCTTCTGCTACATGGGAGGATGCATCTAGGATGAGAGAGTTATACCCATATCTATTTGTAGGCTTCCAAGAGTAAGCCTGGTTCGAGGGGGAGGATGTAGTTCCCCTTAGTTTTCTTTCTCTCATTGATGGTTACTTGATTGCATTTAGACATTATGATACTTTTCTTGATGTTGGATTCACAATTATGATGATAGTAGATGATGCTCTTATCACTGATGTTTATGCTCATATTATTCCTAGTACATATGGATTTAATGGATTATGTGGATTAATCTTGTTATGTGCATCATTTAATTATCTGATGATTATTCATATCATGTTGATTAGCATTTGATTAGTGTGCATTGATGTATTCAGGTGAAGGGGAAATAGTGTCGCATCACTCACTTGTGAGTGCCCTATGACATTGTGATTTTCCTCTCACATTGTGTTTGAATTTTTCACTATGTATATGCTCGACTGTGTGTTTGTTTCAGGTACCAGACATCAACTCCACCTAAATTTTCAGGTTTGAGTGTGCCTTAAGGCCAATAGAAATCATTGATGGAAATAATATTAGTCCCTTGTTGAGCCATCATCCTTGATGAGGATGAGTATCCATTGTCACCAAGGTAGTGTTGTTTATTTGTGATTTGGTTCATCTCTGTTGTCGTGGTCTTTCCTTTCGTGTCACTATGAGGTCAGGTACTGTTTGGTATTATGTTCAATTGAGTTATTTGTTTGATTAGTGCTTTGATTGATTATTATATTAAGATAAAAGATTATTGTGGGTAAAAGGTATTTTGATAATTTAAATAGATGTTTTAATACATTTGTGGTGTTGAGAAAATAAATATTACTAAGGTTTTTTTTGGGTTAAATAAATTTAAAATTATGATTTAATAAAGAGATATAAAAATAAACATATTAATTAAATAGTGGTACATATAGAATTAAAAAGGTAAGTTAAAATTAATAAATTAAATATTTTAATTGAAAAATTATTGTGTGTAATTAAATAAATATATTTTATTAATAAACATTTTAAGGAGTGGTGGAAAACTATAGTGGAAAAATTAAATAAAATATTGAAATTAAAGAAATGTTGCATGCAAGCAACGTAGAGTGTGGAGTGGCTAATAAATTGGTTATTTGTTGAAAGAAAGGGGACTTTTTCACATTGACCTAAAAACTAATCTTGTTTTCTCTACTGGTGAATACTTCTTGTTCCTGGGGGCTTCTTCTAGTTTTGAAATTGGGTCCTACAGTGTTTTGCTAAGGATTTTAAGAGTGTTAAAGCTACAAGTTGGAGTAAAGATCTCAGCATCAATCTTCAATTTATTTCATCGAGTTATTCCAGGTACCCATGGCTTTCTCTCTCTCAAATTCAATTCTATTTGGAAAATAAATTTGGATGTTGGTACTATGTGAAACAAAGCATTCTTTTGGTTATTAGATTATGAAATTGAAAAAACGTAAAAGAAAAATTATGTCCTTTTTTTTTTAAAGCTCTTCTTGAAAATTGAATTGTGCATGTTCTACAATTTCTACCAACATGCTCTTTAAATTCGTTGAGTCAACATTTTGGAAATTTCCCTTCTTGTTGAGGAAACGCCTCTATCTCTATGGTATTAATATTACTTCTTTTTCCATTAATCAAGTCAATTCATAGTGCCATGTCGACCTTGGTATTCTTGCAAACCATGTTATTTACTACATTTTAATCTCTATCTATTGAGCCCCTCTTTGAGGCTAGGCCGATATCAATTTGATACTTCCCATTCGAATTGTTCTAATCAAATAAAGCCTCCATTAGTATCTATCTATTGTCGTTATAACTTTCCTTCTCATTGAATGTGCTAATAGACTTCCATGATCACATGTTCTAAGCCTCTAATCGTTCTTAATTGTGATCGACTGAGATAAAGGGTAGATTAATGTAAATATATGCATATCTTTTTACCATGCCCAGTATTGTTTTGGTCATGACCTACCTCCTCTTCCTTTTATGTTGTGTTCGAACGAAACTTGATACTGTAGTTTATATTTTTTAGAATGTTGAATTTGTTTTTGTTTGACTCACATAGCCTTGCTCTGGCCAGTGTCACCTTATATGGTATTTCCTACATAGCCAAGCCTCAATCTTGAAGGTGTTGTAATTGCATTGTATTTGTTTTGTCATAGAATTGTAATCACTGTCTCCTATCCATTGTGGCATCCTCTTTTCACCTATGCCTTGTAGAATGGTGAATTAAATCCAATGTTGGTTTGCTTATTTTATTGGTTGCATTTAATTGAAATCCAATGTTGGTTTATCACCTTCTTGTCAATCGAGTGATATAAAATATACTTAGAATGCAATTTAAATTGTTGTAATAGTAAATCAATTACTATATGCATATACCTATGCTTGGATTCCAAGTACATGATTAATGGTATAATCTGAATATGCACCATCCTTAGAGTCTAGGAAGTAAGTGTTATCGGCAGGACATGGCCTTGTTTGAATGGTATTTATATTGTTAGGAATGTTGTTTGTAGGCATTTGGTTATTTGTAAGCTGAACTAAATGTTTTATGGTTTGGATTCCTTTTTAAATGTATATATATATATATATACACATTTGAAAAGGAATCCAAACCATAAAACATTTAGTATATATATACATTTGAAAAGGAATCCAAACCATACAACATTTAGTTCGGCTTACAAATAACCAAACACCTACAAACTATATATATATGTGTGTATGTATGTATGTATATTTTATATGAGTATGTAAATAGTGCCTTATGGAAATAGAAAGTATTATATTTCAAACAACAGTTAGCTATATTATATGCATATATATTTATAAATATATGTATATACCAATGTATATATATATATATATATATGTATGTATGTATGTATAGATATAATTGTAGATGTATTACAATGGTTGTAGAAAAAGGAATATTTGTTTAAAAAATAAGAGATTTGTGTTAATTATGAAATAAGATTATGAAAGGGAAGATTAATTTAATTACATTGTTAAATATGAAATTGGACTTTTCCTTGGCAACTATAAATGTTGTATGTTTTGTAAATGGTGTGTCACCCTAGTTGTAAACTCACCACCTGTCTCTCGATCGTGTTAGAGGATTTGTTGCTATGTGACATATGTATTGATAATATGATCACCACTTTAATTGGGATATGTGTGTGGGATGGTTTATACCTCGCCTCTTTGTGTATGTCTATGAGGTTCTGTGATTGGTGCAAGTTGGCTTTTCCCCATTGATTTCATTGGGTCTCCTAGCTACTAGTAGGGGAGTGACTCTCAATGAGGGCTGACACATAAAGTGGTGCCAGGGTAACCCATGTGGGAGATTTTTAATTCAATGATAATTTAAAATGAATTACGGGGTTGGGTAGTATTAACACTAATAAAGATAAGTGAATATCTCACTCATGGCTCAAGTGCTCATTTACACTTGAGATGAGATGATAAGGCCTAGAATGACAACAAGTCCTCATGAGAGGTATGTTGATTCTGCATAAATTTATATGGAGGTTACAGATCGATAGAGGCTGCTAGGGTAACCTATGATGGGGGTTGGGGCCTAGGAAGATTTTCTAGGATAACCCATAGCAAGCTATGTGATGATACTCCTTCCTATTGCAACATAGCATTCCCTTGGCTTGTGTTTTCCCTTTTTCCTTGTGTGCCTCTAGAAGTGGTGTCACTATTGTGTGATGTTGTAATGTACTTTTTTATGAGAGTCATGCTATCTTGTGTGTTGTTCTTCTATTTCTTGACTATTTTGTGGTGGTATCTTATTGCTATCTCCTAGCATGGGGGTGGACCTTAGGGTTCCACATGGTCAGGTGAAATGTGTCTTATGCTCCATTGGGTTTCCCTTGCTATTGTTCATGAACATGGTGACTGCTTTTGATGATGTGGACTATTGCACTTGTTCTAGTTCAAGTAGAATATCTTACATGTACTTGTATTGTATTCAAAACAATTGTATCATGTATTTTAACTTTGATGTATAATCTCCCCATTTAATCACGGGGAAACATTGATGTAATGATGTAATGTTGTAACTTATTGATGAACTTTCTCTTGTGATGAGGAATGTTAATGATGTACTTTATATATGTTAATGAAATTGATTTTGAATTGTATCTATTGATGACATGTTATGATTAATTCATATTGGTTGATCATTTAAATGTGATGGATTAAATGAAATTCATATTGTTAGATGAATCTTGTTTAATAAGGTGATAGAGATGATTTATAATTCTTGTAAGTTTGTTTAATCAGATTCTAGTAGTATAGTCATAGAACCTTAGAGGACTTAGCTTAGAATAAAAGTTATTGTATTACCTGCAATTTTTGGTATATTGCACTTCAAAAAAAAAATCATGTTTCTTTTAGTGTTGTAGCGTATTGTTCTCTAGGGTTTCATGGTGGGGCATTACATATTGAAACTTCAAGTTTTTCAAATAATTTTACTTTTTTGGTAAATTGGATTCAAAGTGGTGCTCCATATATTTTTAGCCAACAATTTTAGTTGAAAAAGTTGTGGAAGTGTCTAACTTAGCTAGAATGAATCTTACTAAATCATATGTTTAACCAAAATTTATTTTTAATTAGAAATACTTAAATTTAATTGTGTTGATAGATTGGTTGAAAGTGTTCAACACAACTTTGTGCTTTTACCCTACTGGTTTTGAGTAATAGTCCTTCATCCACATATGCAGATTGAATCATCCAGATTGACGCTACCATTAAAGCTTGATGCCTCTGCAGCTTTAGATACCATTGTTAAAAATTTGAGTGCCCAAATAATTGGTAGTAAACAGGCTCAAAGCTCATACCCGCCATTAATCCTCTTTAATCTACCATTATGCTCTAGTATACCCCCTCTAGTTCTTGAAATCATCCATTGGTATGGGTTGTTACAATGTCGCCAAAAAAACCAGGAAGGATTCATGACGTCCATTACTTAGACATCGGTTCATAATGCGTTAGATCCAGGCGAGTAACTGATACGGAGGTTCCATCATGAGGCGCCATTGTGGAGATATGGTGCGGGAGAGCTAGAGGAGGAAGCCGTTTGGGTGGCGGAGTAGCCTACGACTTCCGCAAAACAAAAGCTCGCAAAACCCAAGAAATAGCATGTGGGAAGATGCTGAGGGTGAGCCGAAATAACAAGAAAGAGACCCATGGCCTCTGCAACCGGAGCCTCCCTAAAGCTCAAGTTCACAAGAGTTTTGAGCATGTGATGAACAATAGCTTGTTAATCCGCTATATCATGGCCTCAGACTCGCAGCATTGAAGTGTCCATATAGTTCAACAAAAGTTTACTTAATCGATCATGAGATTGAAAATAGAATCCCTCCAACAACGATTAATATCTTACCGTTCAACATACCCATATAGAGATCGAATGATAGTAGTATAATGAGGGAGACGATATTTCGATAAATGGGTAATTCCTCGCAAATTTATTATTTTACCATGTAAATGCCAAAATATTCAGGTTTTATGGGAGCATCGAGTACACCACTTTAGACAATTCGAACATCACAGATAGTACTTCCATGTTAGAATAAGTGAATAATTTCTCCTTATCCATATGTAGGCGATGGAGGAAAAAATATAGCAATAAAACAATAAAATTAGCAAATAAAGCAGAAGTTTTATTTTTCATAGGTTAGGTGCACTCGTTGGAGGATTTAGGATGAGGATTTAGTTTTTTGTCTTATCTGCTTTGTTTTTTAAAGCAGCTTTAAAACAATTTTAAAGCAGCCCTGTTTGTCTATTCTTCTCTTCGTATTCTTGGTGAACCTCTATATAAAGGAGGTGTATGTAACTTGTTTTCATAAGATAGAATGAAGTTTGTTCTGCAGTAATAGATCGCAGCTTCACTGTTTTTTTAATTAATTAATTTATTTATTATTGTCTCTGCCTTTCTAATATTCCAGGCGGTTAGAATCTGATCGAGAACATTAACATGTCCCTCACAACACAGATGATTTCTCTATTTTAATCTGCACGAATTTACCCAGTACCTTTGCTCATATGAATTGTGGAGAGGGACGTGTACGATTCCAGCGAGGAGCGGCCATGCGGAGAAAACATGTGGGAATGCAATTTCGATATGCCACAAGGAGAACGGATCGAAGGAATATGGCACCCGCAATATGGAAGTCCACAAAAATGATGGCAGGAATGAAAGTGTGGAAAGCAACAGCGAGGTTTGCCGAAAAGAAAGTGGTGTGCTATGAACCGAAGTCCACGTAGCAGGCTCCACAAAGATGATCTTTGCAAGGCTAAGGAACAGTTCATCTACTCAAGCCTACAATGAAAGTCGAGCTACATTATTCTTCCCCATGTATATAGATTCAATCAACGATAGTTGTGAAGTATTTGCCACAACCTTAGTGAATTGCCTCCAAGGACCCACCATCCCACGCGCATCGTAAATATCACTATCACCTCCAAGAATTCACATAGTCTCATAGCAACTAAAATTATTGATTTGATGCTCCACAGATAATGTTTATTTTGTATCGATCTCATAGTGACTTTGTCTAAGCTGTGACTTCCTTGATTTCCAAACACTTTAATGATTACTCGAATGGTCATGTCCACCCTACTTTGTCACGAAATGACTGCTCACAAATATCAATCGTGTCCTTCGCAAACCTCAATCCACTGAGTGACATAATCGCTTTACGGGATCAACCAAGACCCATGTATTATCCCCCAATTCGTAGCGCTAGCGCTTATACTCCTGTAGATGTAATAGGACTGCAGGAATGAGGTATCCCCATGCCGTTTGCAGAGAATGGGAGTGCGGATGTCGAAGAGTGGGAGGCCAAGGTTGGAATGTTGTTCAGATGACTTAGTAGACAACGACTTCCGCAAGGTAAAGGTCCACAAAATGCAGAGAGTAATAGTGCGGGAGCCGGGGGCGTCAAGGCTAGCACATCAATACATGGAAACCACAACGGTAATGTCCACACGGGAACTTCGTAGAAATTCACACTTTTCTCGATCAAAGTTGCGATCACTCCCACTCATTTGTTCAATATCCTATTGCTTGCCTTGCAATTCCCACACTACTTACCTACATTATGAAACCGCGGGGAGCTTCACTTTAGATTACCTTTCCCTCCTCAACTCAGGCTGCCAGTCTCGTATGATTAGAGACAACGCCTGAAGCAAGTGGCCACCTCCAACATTGAGGTCCAATGCACCCTTTCAATGGATGGCTTCTTGTAATCAAAATTATAAAAACAGTCTGAAATTAGAAAATCACTATGCACGATGGCTTCCTTGAGGCCTACGCCAATACCAACTTGTGCGGACCGTCATTGTAAATTTGTTTCACTACGGAATAATAGTAAAGCTTTGAGATTCCTTTTAAGAGACAGACGCCCTTTATTACCATGTCATGACCCATACTGTTTGATGCTATGAATAGGAATTTTGAGATCTTAATGGTGCTTAAAGAACGTATTTTGTGGAGATACCAACTTACGAATGAATGAAATGAACGTATTTGGTGAAAACATCATTTGCTTTTAAATTGACACTGCTTATGAATGAAATGAAGAGGCTCTGGGTTTCTATGCATGCTTGATCACTGTCCATTACTCTATGATGAATATTAGATATGGAGCATGACCTTATGAATCCCATAAAATCACTAATCGGATGAATACCACCCACGCAAAAATCCGAAGATTTGAGTTTGCGAGGCTATATTGGGTGTTGGCACAGAAAGGGAAGCAAAAAGTGTGCCTCACAAGAACCAAAAGCATGCGGGAAGAGGAATGCAAAAATCTGTCATGCTTGGGCCATTTGCGGGGATAACATGCGAAGATGCTGTTTGGAGAAGTCGTTTGGATGGCATGTAGGGATGTGGCTTCCGCAAGGTAAAAGTCCACATGGGTCACATGATATGGAAAGACAAGATGAAAATGCCATAAAATGGTGCCAAAAGCGATGGCTCCCGCAACAAATATTTCTACGATCTCTCTCAAAAAACATAATAGATCAACCTAGATCACGCCAATTAACCTTAGAATAACGTAAAAACCCAAACATCAAATTGGTTGATTTCTCAAAATGCGGAAAGACCAACCGTGGAAGCTAGAAGGTCTGGTGTCGGTCGACACCGTCCCCGCAGAAAATTCCCTCAAAGCCCAAATACCCAACAAGTTTGAGTTTTATCAGTTCAAACACATGGGGAAATGATGGTGTCGAGGCATAAATGATGACCCACTTTGAATTTCTCAGAAATAAACAACGTGAAAAAGTGAAATATGGAAGTCGCAAGGTGGGACTAACTCGTAAAAACAACATCATTGCAACAGTATTCCACAGATGGCGTTCCACAAATGACATCCTGTAAGGGAATTTTTGCATCTCCTCCAAATTCAAAGAAACCTTGGCAGTTCATTTAGGCATCATAGAAACATCTCAAATTCAAAGGAAAAAATTCGAAAGTAAAAAAAGTAGGCGAAAGCGAAGCAAAAGAGAGGGGGGTCCTTTCTTTCAGTGGGGCATGTGCGCAAAACATGCACAACATCTAGAATCTAAACTTGTAGCCACCACATAGATAGAAAACTTACTAGCAATCCACCAAAGAGGAAAAATATTCTAAGGTTCCATAAGCATGCCACCCCCCCAAAATTACCTTATATGCCAATACTTTGACATTGGCCTTGCCTCTAGAGTTTAGGTACTAAACTACTCATACTCTCCATAGAAAGTTTAGTTTCTTGAATAAATAACATATCAGGCAAAGAACTTTGCACCAAATCTCAAACAAATTTTTGTTTGGAACCGCTATTCAAGCCCCTCATATATTAGAAGTTTGTCATTGTTGATGCTGCTTGGCAACATGAACATGAGGTGCATATATTGTATGATCCAGTGTTGTCATTGATGTCAACATTGTTCTGATCCTTATAGTATGGATTGGAAGCATTCTTGAAGACATGTGGATATCTAGCAAGTTGATTTAGAAAACATGGTGATACAAGAATTTGGTTGTGTTCCTTCCAATAGTATTATGGTTCAGTGTGTCGGTTTTGGGTCTGCACTCCACTGCATGTGAAGATATTACTATGTGATTCTAATTATAGTTTTGAGATCATTAGATGTATCTACATTCAAGATTTCGTGACATTTTGTGAAATATTTCGAAAGATGTGAATGAAAAAGTTCATCTCTGTTTATTATAGTCATTCCTTGTATAGTGTATCAATGTGGGAGATTCTACATTTCTTCATAGATAATTATTTTGTTCTATGATGATGAGGATAAGCTATTAGATATCAACTAAGTAGGAAAACAAAGGAAGATTGAGCTTTGAAGTCACACATATGAAAAATTGTATGTACATATGAATGATTTGTGGTTAGGTCTATTTTTGGGCCAACCTAACATGTTTACTATTTTGTGGATGACAAGAAAGTAATTTTGTAATGTCCCCTTTCTATCCAATTAGTTCATGGTTTTCCGTTAGCCCTTTTTTCCATGATCCCGTGGGCTACCTTGGGCATTAGAGGGATCTTGAGGGTTTGGCCTAAACATTTCCAGTTTCAAGCCAGTTTGAGTTGATGTAATGTTCTCGTATTTCGAAACTCTTAAGGAATCACCATTATTTTAATTATTTAATATTACTAGGAAAAAAGGTGCAAAGTCAAAAGGAGAATATTAAATAATTATCTTAAAAGGTTAAAAGGTGACATACTTTAATCAATAGTCACTTTATTAATATATCTTTAAAAAGTGACTTAAGTATTAGAGTCACATCAAAGGTCACATCAAGGAGTCATATCAAGGGATCACATCAAGGAGTCACATCAAGGGGTCACATCAAAAGTCACATCAAGGAGTCATATCAAGGGATCACATCAAGGAGTCATATCAAGGGGTCACATCAAAGGTCACATCAAGGAGTCATATCAAGAGAGCACATTAGGGAGTCACATGAAAGAATATTAAAATATTTTTCTAAAAGCTTGTTGAACACTCTTCTTGGGTCTTTCTAGAAGATCAAGAAGTTCTATATAAAGGGGAGTTGAGAGCTCATTTGACATGCTTGGGTGAGATGAAAGCTATGCTATTGGATTTCTCAAGAATTTAATTATTGGGCTTGGAGGACGAAATCCCTCTTTGTCCACATTCTTCTTGCTGTTGCAAGATACAATTAGGAGAATTTATGGTGTTTTCATTCAGGAAACATATTGGGCTTATTATATTTTCAAAGGGAAGATTTGAAGAAGATATTAGGAGCAGAATTGAAGGCTATAGTGAAGATTTGCAAGCTGCTATAGTGTTGTGAACAGTGTCGTGAACGGTAACGGGCACAGTGCCATGAATAGTGCTGCTACAGTGCCGTGAACAATAACACTACAGGGTGTGAACAGTGTTTGGGGCAGATTTCGGACTTATGGAGTTCAAAGATTGGCCTTAATATTTATACATAAGTTTGAAGCACATTTGAGTGTCATTACGAGTTCGAAGACATTCCCAGCAAGTTCATGTGTTGATGGATGTATTTTCTCAAGAATTTGGAGACCATTTTGTACTACAGTAGACATAAATTCATTGCTGCATTTTATGGATATGCCTGATTTAGATAATAGACTATATTTCATGATCTAGGTTGTCTTTATTTTGTTAAAAAACTGAATATTTAATCCTAGGGAAAAATATGGAATTTTCAATTGTAGTCCTCATTGTAATTTCCAAATTTTAATTTTAAATATTGCAATATATTTCCTATTGTTGCTGCATTATTTGGCATGGTCAAAGTTAAAAAAAATGTCCAAAAGAATACACAAAACGCACTAGGTGACAACTAAACTACAAAAACCCAATTTGTGAAATTACTGGATAAGGAGAGTTGTTACAAATTTTATCTTATGCGGGATCTATATTAGGTCCATCCTAACCTAGATCTTAAGATAAAATGAATTATGAATTCTGGCGCGGGATGTGGATATAATGTTTTGATGATGACATGTTTAATTTTGTGTGTTACTTCTAATTAGGTCAACCTAATTAAAGTTACACTTGATATGGATATATATGAGATTAACTTTAGAGTTTTTGGGTGTGTATCCAAGAGTAATATATGAATGGTGATGAAGAGATAGAGAGAGTAGACTGTATGCGAGTATTGAGAGATATATGACGTGTATGGTGTTTCACCTACATGTGTGTGATGTGAATATAATCAGAGTTGAGCAGATTATGAGTAGAGTAGAGTATTGATTCAGATCTATGTGAAGATCATTTTGTACTTCATTGGAACTATAATCTGGCATATGTTAGATGATATTATATCAGTTCAAATAGGTTGTATAGCCACCCCTTCTGGGTATGTGTAGGATCATGATGGGCCAAAAAGTGGCAATATGATGGGTATGTGGATGATGACTTTTTTTTTACCCAAAATTGATGAAACAAAAAGGGTTTTTAAAAGAAATTCTCAGCTTTCTACCAATATAAATTATGCTTTACTTTGAATTTAATAAATTATTATTATTCATTTTCTATTTGAATTATGATTAAAGTCCAGATTAATAGGCTAATTGAAAAAATCTATAGCTTTCTAACAAAGATCACATTTTTTGAATCTAAAAATGTCACATCTCTATACTGTGATACTATAAGATCAAAAAAAAAGAAATGAATTTCATGAAGTTTTACCTGTTAAGGTGGTCGACATACAAATTTTACATTTCTTTTAAAAGTTGCAATAAAAATTCATAATTAATTATTTACTTGGAAACAAATTACAAAAAAAATGCATCACATCAGACATGAGTCTTCTACTTATATCTAAAAATCTTATAAAAAAATATTATCATTTTATTGTCGTTAGGGTGGTCGATAGACATCTACTTTTTTTTCCTTGAAATTTAAGTACTCATTGCATTTAAATTTCAAATTTTCACCAAATAATTTATTTATTTTAAATAAACCTAGTAATTGAGAAACTACATTCAAATTGCATAGATTCTATTGTTACATATTTTTGAAATAATATAGATAACTTATTCAAATTTTTACATTAAGTTGTCTAACTTTGATTTTTTTGCCACTTAAGGGCTTGTTTTTTCCATGATGATCCTACACATACCCTTCTATCTTTCTTACTTTTTGTGGGCAGTGAGTTCACTTGTACAGTTTCTTACTTTTTGTGGGCAGTGAGTTCACTTGTATAGTGAATCCACTTGGAAATGAGTCTTTCCATAATATCGTATATCAAAATTCAATATATTGTGAGCTAAACCTCACCATGGTTTTTCCCATTTTGTGTTTTCCACATAAAAATACTAGTGTTCATGTGTCATATGATTTTGTGGATGTCTTCATGTTTTCATTCATCATTATAGTTATATTTATTCTGATAATTGGATGGCTTATGTTTAATTGGTTTAAGAGAATATTGATTCACACCCCCTCTTAGTATTATAGATGTTCAACAATCAGTATTAGTATTTTTCACTCATGCAGTTTTCAAAATTTTAGATTCTTTTTGCATATAAATGAAATGTGTAGAAGTTTTTGGTTAACTCCTTGAGTGGGAATCAACATACTCTTCTAGTTACTTTTTATCACATATATATCTAAGGGAGAGTATACAAATCTTTTCTTAATACTGTTATACCCTTTGCCATTGATGTTAAAGGGGGAGAGATACTTGAGATTAAAACATTTGGAGAGTTGGGGAGAGAAACTTGAAAATATTTTTGGAGAGGTATGTTTAAGGAGAGACAAGTTTTTTATTTTTATTTTTGATATGCATCTTGCCTTCAATGAAAAAAGGGGAGATTGTTGGAAGTTTTTCATTGTTGATGTTGCTTGGAAACATGAGCATGGAGTGCATATATTGTATGATCTAGTGTTATCATTGATGTCAACATTGTTATGATCATTCTAGCATGGATTAGAAGCATTCTTGAATACATGTGGACAAATCAAGTTGATCCAAAAAATATGGTGATACAAGAATTTGGCTAAGTGTTCTTTCTGATAGTATTGTGGTTCAATGAATTGGTTTTTAGGTTTGCACTCCACTGCATGTGGAGATATTACTATGCAATTCTAACCACAGTTTTGAGATCATTAGATGCATATACATTCAATATTTTATGACATTTTGTGAATTATTTCGAAAGATGTCAATGACAAAGTTCATCTTTGTATATTACAGTCATTCCTTGTACAATGTATCAATGTGGGAGATTTCACATTTCTTTGCGGATAATTATTTTATTATGTTATGATGAGGATAAGATATTAGATGTTAGGTGAGTGGGAAAACAAAGGAAGATGGATCTTTGAAGTCACATGTATGGAAAATTGTATGTACATATGAAGGTTTTGTGCTTAGGTCTATTTTTAGGCTAACCTAACAAGTTTGATGTTTTGTAGAGGAAAAACAAGTAATTTTATCTTATGTTGGATCTATATTAGGTCTATCCCAACCTATCTTAAGTTGAATTGAATTTTGAATCATGGCACAAGATATGGATATAATTTTTTGAGGATGACATGTTTAATTTTGTGTGTTACTTCTAATTAGGCAGACCTAATTGAAGTTACACTTTTTATGGATATATATATATATGTATGAGATTAAATTTGAAGTTTTTGGTGTATGTATCCAAGAGTGATATATGAATGATGATGAAGGGATAGAGAGAGTAGATTGTATGCAAGTATTGAGAGATATATGACATGTATGGTGTTTCACCTACATGTGTGTGAAGCGAATATAATAAGAGTTGAGAAGAGTAGAGCATTGATTCAAATCTATGTGAAGATCATTTTGTACTTCATTGGAACTATTTAATCCAACATATGATAGATGTTATTGCATCAGTTCGAATAGGCTGTATAGCCACCCCTTCTTTCTATATTTCTTATTTTCTGTTGGCAGTGAATTCACTTGGACAATGAGCCCACTTGGCAATGAGACTTTCTGTAATATCTTATATTCAAATATAATATATTGTGAGCTAACCATCACCATGGATTTTCCAATTTTGGGTTTTCCACGTAAAATATTGGTGTTCATGTGTCATATAATTTTTTGGATGTCTTCATGTTTTCATTCATCATTGCAATTATATTTCGTGTGATAATTGGATGGCTTATGTTTATTTAGTTTAAGGGAATACTAATTAACCTCCCCTTCTCAGTATTTTGGGTGTTCAAAATCACATTCCATGAGATAATAATCATCTTTGAGAGGTAGAAAAGTGGGAGCTAAGAGTTTTGACAAACCCTGACTCAACCAACATTTCGTTGGGCATCATCTTAATTTTCTCTAAATCCTTTTTTCTCCCAACCTTGAGGGGTTTCTCATCAACCCCTTTCTTTGGATTTTTTTGGAGGATCCCTAAGGGAAGAGAGGCTTTATTTCCTTTCTTTGGCTCATATGTCAACTTCCCCAAAGGGGAAACACACTCAATCTCAATCCTTTCCAAACCACTAGACACCACAGGACAAGTTGGAACCACGATGCTTAGATTCATCTCCATTTGAGCCAGTGACAAACCACCCTCTTTCACTTTCTGAAGATCATAAATATTTGTCCCTCCTATACCTCCTCTTGTGCACTTAAATCTAGAAGCATCATACCAGGATTCACCTCATGTTGGCTAAGATCGTCTAACACATCAAAATATTTAAAAACTTCCTCCTCCCGCCTCAACTTGAAAGTTCTTTTCTGGCCATGATTCCTATTATGGGACTTGACAGGAATAAATCCTTCTCTATCAGCTACATCACCCAAAATGGGAGCCTTTCCCTTATCCACTTTGGGAGGGTCATAAGATGGGTGGTGTAGAAAGGGATCCGAGGAGAAAATATTAGGACATCTCTTCTACAAACATCCATACTCATGACACAACCAACATCATAAGAGGAGAGCCTCATAGTCCAACTATTGCACCCAAGAGGAAGAACCCACACAAATTTCCACATAATTTGGAAAATGATTTGTCAAATCTATTTTAACATACATATGAGAAAAATTCATAACCTTCTTATCTTGTGTTTGCTAAGAAGGGCCCATTGGTTTTATGAACAACAAAGTAACAATATGCAGAATTTCATTTAGTCAAAACTCAACTGGAAACCTAGGGAGGCACACCCAAATAGGAACTTGACGAGGAAGCTCCTCCAAAGGATTAAATCCAGTATGTCATGGCTTAAGAAATATGCCAATCTTATTATGGAAATAAGGACCTCCCTTGAATACTTTGTTGCAATTAGCCATGCAATTGAAAACAACCATAAAAAGCTATTGGCCATCATCATCACCTCTATTTCACCCTCAAGATTCCAAGTTTGTCTATCCAAGGCTTCCAAAAATGGAAAAGAGATGTGAATCCCCATGAACTTGCATCATAAGGCATGATTCAAATAATACTCAATGTCTTCTACAATAGACTATGGTTTAATCACAAGGACATGCCTGACTTGGAACCTCTCCAAATATCCATTCTTTTTCAATATCCAAGGACCTCCATACAGGGACATGCCCTCCACCCTTGAAGCCCTGAACAAAAATTTACTCTCATCAACACGCTTTGATGAAGATGGAGAAATTTCTCACAAGGAATCCAAAAAATCCATATTGTGCTTGAATCTTATGGCTTCTCTTGAAGCCATATCCCACAAACAAAGAAGCAAGAGAACCTCCTTTTACTTCCCCACAACCCAACACCTTATATCAAAAATACCCAACATAATAACATAGAAAAAGTGGAAAAACAAGAATAACAAACCCCCAAGCTCGATTCACACCCACCTAGGTCCCTTATACTCCTTTGAAAACCCTCAATCTCCCAACCATGGACATGTAGACCACAACCTTCACAATTCATGTGTTTGCAAACAATAGGCTAGTGCCAATGCCATTCCTTTTTTCAATATTATTCCAACTCTTTAAACTCATCTAATTATTTTTCTATTTTTTACTTAGTAAACAATAAAGGCTTTCACCTAATTCATGGGGCTCCCGAGGCCAATCCTAGCCTAGCCAGAAGGGAAAAAGATGAATAAAAGTGGTCTCCCCCAGAAGAAGGATGGATCAAATTAAACTTTGATGGGGTTTTTAATGGAAATATAAAAACATTTGGTGTTAGATGCATCTTTAGAGATTCTATTGGGAAGCTACATAGAACAAGCATTTTCCTTTCACTTGGTATCAATAATGAAGTTGGAGTTCAGGTAGTTTTCCATGACCTTGTGGATAGGTTAAAACTTGGGTTCAAGAGGCTAGTGATTGAAGGTGGCTTGCTATTGATAATCAATGCATTAAAATATGGGGAATTAAAAAAATGGAAACTAAATAGGATAATAAAGGGATGTTTATACCTCCTAAATTTTTTTAAGGAATTCAAGATTCTCCATTTTTATCAAGAGGAAAATAGGGAGGTTGATACCCTAGCCAACTTGGAAATCAATGATATGGAACATTGAAAATGCTTATCTAACATGGACATGTGGCACAAGCCCCATTCTCATAACCATAACAAAATAATTATTTTCACATGATTAAGAAGATTGAGCTAATGAAGCACATTCAGAGGAGAATTATATGATTAATGTGCATTAATTAAGTTGCATGGGAATATCTTATGAATTGGTAGAGATTGAAATGTTGTCTTCATTCTCTCCATCTTTGTTTGCTAAACATGGAGGCTACCATGCATTTAGAAGAAAATATATGAAAATTGTATTCAAGGGGATGATCATAGAGAAACAATTGAAAATCATTTTAGAAAATAACTCTATGGTAGTATTGTAGGTAGTGAAGATGGTGTGAGGAGGAACATTCATACATTTGGCCTCCAGAAACATGGTTAAATCAAATGTTTCCTACCATTTTGTGGCTTTATTATTAGACTTGGGAGAGGAAACAATGGTGGCGGTATGAGTGCACATGGCCTTAATAAGAACAAAATGACATGTGGGTTTAAAGAGTATGCTTGAGAAGGTGATGAACAAGATCAAGTTTCATAGTAGGTCAAGGAATTGGCCTACCATTGTGCCTCCAAATAATGGCTTGTGGGTTCCTTTTATTATTGAAGTCGTGGGGGAAAAAGCTAAGGTGTGGCATCATAGGACCCACTATGGGATAGATTTTTGTTAATATACCATAGGGGTCATGTTTAGTGGTTTAGTGGATTGGTCTTTTGCCTTTGTGGAGTGTGTAGAGGATGAATCTGAGGAGGAGGCCATGCCTTCCATGTGACCCACCCTTCCTCAATTGGAAGAAGTCAATCATAATGTAGAAATATAATGTATACAAAAATTTAAGAATTATAGCTAAAGATAGTAGCATTCACTATAGTTTGAATGGGTGTATAACTTCTAGGAAAATGGAAATTTCGGAAGCTTGGAAAATGACCAAATTTGATATGTATTAACAAACCATTGTTGAAAGGGGTCAATTTCGTATGCACTTGCTAGGGCCTCCTTTGGAGCAAAAATATTAAATATTCAATACATTAATATAATGTGTGAGGCTCTATAAAACCTTTTTACTGATAAAAAGAAAAGGATTTCAAAGAGCGCTAGGGTATGTGCAGGATCATGATGGGCCAAAAAGTGGCAATATGATGGGTATTTGCAGGGTATGTGGCTGAAACTTTTTTTTTACCCAAAATTAATGAAATGAAAAGGGTTTTTAAAGGAGATTCTTAGAATTCCACCAATATAAATTATGCTTTACTTTGAATTTAATAAATTATTATTATTCATTTTCTATTTGAATTATGACTAAAGTCCTGATTGATAGGCTGATTGAAAAACATCTATAGCTTTCAAATGGTATCACATTTTGGAATCCAAAACATGCATCAATTCTATGCTTCACATACTATAGTATTAAAAAAGAAAAAATGAATTTCATGAAATTTTGACCAAGTTAAGGTGGTCATACGTAGTTTTTATACTTTTAAAATCGTAATAAAAATTCATAATTAATTATTTACTTGGAAAAAAATTACAAAAAATATGCATCACATCCAGACATGAGTCCTCTACTTATGTATAAAATTTTTATAAAAAAATATTATCATTTTAATGTGGTTAGGGTGGTCAGATAGACACCTACTTCTTAATTTTTCCCTGAAATTTAAGTACTACTACATTTAAATTTCAAATTTTCACCAAATAGATTTAAAAATAAATAAATAAACCTAATAGTTTGGAAACTGCATTCAATTTTCTACAGATTCTATTCTTACATATTTTTGAAATAATATAGATAGCTTATTCAAATTTTTACATCAAGTTTCCTAATTCTGATTTTTCTAAATTTTTTGCCACTTAAGGGCCTATTTTTTCCATGATGATCCTACACATACCCGCTAACAAGAAGTATAACATCTCAAAAATAAAAAAATGTATAATACAATTTATATGTCCAGTATAAATAATTATATTATAGATTTTTTCATGATAAATTTAATTTTAAATTTTTGTACTTATTTATATTATTTTGATTAGAGATGTAATTAACACTCTCCTCCCTCTTTTACTTATTGTAGATGACTTTATTTTTTATCTCTTTATCATAAAAAATAAAATATAATGTACAAGACTATGTGATTCCCATTTCTCTTGGTTTCCATCACTCATCAAAAGATTATGATATTATATTCTCTTAGTTGCATGTTTGGAGCTATAGTTACCCCAAATAACAAACAACCTATTTTAAAGCTCTACCTAAAAAAAATAATAATTTGACAAAATCAACTATTTCAAAATAACTACTACTATTTGGGTTGGGGGGCCTAGCTCAATTGGCTAAAGCATCATGTTGTAGGAAAAAGGTCACAAGGTCTAGTCTCCTTTGGTCCTTGTAATATCGGAGGGTGTGTTGCGCCAGCATTGTTGATCATGTGAAAAAAATTAGTAAAATCATAGGGGAGGCTACCCAATTCCTACAATCTAAAAATAAATAAATAAAAAAAACTACTACTAAGTTTAAACACCATGACAGTTGTTGCACAACAATCACAATATGTTCTTTGCAAAGAGAATGGAGGAATTTTTAATGTGCTCCCTAATACATTGTAATGGTACATGCTAGAACTCCTAAAATAAGACTCTACAAACATGGACATTCAAATTATTAATTGTGGGTTCCTCCCATAATCGTTGTATGCACCACTTAATCAACAATAGCCCACCTTCCCTTATTCTTCTACATCAAGATAGCTAAGAACTAGTGGATCGAATGTTTGAATGGGAAGAACTTCATATAGGGGAGGAGGGCCCATAGTGGAGTGGGGTCCAATAGTGGGGATAGAAGTAGTCCTTATTGTGCCCCATAGTGGAGCACTTAATATCCAATTGCAAAACACTTTTTATCCATAAATTACACAAACTGACAAATCATGTGATGTCACATCAACACACCAATAAAACATGACTTAGTGCACCACTATTCATCTCACTTTTTTTGGGCCTTGTTAGATACCTCAATAAAAATCATGTTGATGTGGCATCATATTTGATAATGTGTCTCTAAAATGAAATATAGAAGAACATGAGTTGCCAAATAAACTATTGTACAAAATTGAGAGTGATTTGAAATTTTCACATAGAATTTTGAGAAACACAAAGTTAGGGTGCTCCATTATGGGCCCCTTTCCCCTACTACCAATGAAAATATACGTGTGTAGAACTTTAAAATGATGACTTGATGAATTCGAAATAAGACTTTTTCAATGGATGATCTCATTATTATATTTTTTATTTTATTTAATTTTAACATTTAATTTTTATATGTTTTTAAGGGGTAATATGTTTGTGAGGTTCATTTTTAAATTGTATGGTTGGCGTTTTATCATAGTGCTTCACTTTTTTTTCTTTTATTCTTTTATCATCTACTTCTTTTACAATATTTTTTTCATGTATTTATATTGCTTGTCATGAACATTATATTTGAGATATATTTTTTAGTTTTGTTTATCATTAATCAGGATATGTGCCTTGTCATTATTAATCACTATTAGTAAACAGGGATATTTATGTATATGTTGGATGTAATTCTATGTGACATTATTATCCAATGAAAATATAGAATTAAACAAAGTTGATTAATGATGTTACAATTTATATTTAATTTATTCTACTAATTTTTAAAATGCATTTATCTATTTTGCTATTGACTATTGTTGTGAACAATTAGTATATCTAGATCAAAGTTTTATTTCACTTTAATTATATTTTTACTTAATGAAAGCAAAAATTTATTGCATCCTTGATTTTCTATATCATAGTCATTCCATACAACAAAGTTGGCAAGCTTGCACAATATACAATTTGATAAAAATATTATGAAATTTAAATTTATTTAAAGTTGAATTTTAAATATTTCCTCATAAAAGACCAATGGAACAAAAATATATTTCCGTTACTTTTGCTTATACTAACCTTTAAATCTTTGCAATAAATGATGTGTGTTAAAATTTCAATTCCATTAATGATCATTGTCTCAATGAAATAACTAACCATATTGTGGTGAGGTGGGGTCATTCACCAAATTTGTAAGATGCAAATTTATTAGAAGTTGATCATGGGAATTTTTCTTCTTGAATTCTAAGCGCATGTAAAATATTCCTACTTGATGTTTGACAAGAAATCAGTATGGCCATGCTTAGTGTATTTATTCTAAAAAAAAATGCATTTATGTTTGTCTAAATCTTATTTGTTTATCATTTATATTTTTTAAGCTTAATTTATTGAATAGACAAACAAAAGAAATAGGAAAGTTGTAGGAGTTTATGGTGAACTCCTCAACACCCATGGATCACCTATAAGACAATAACTTCCAAAAGAGAGATGGCAGAAATATCATGCTATGATTAAGGATGCAAGAATGCCAGATTGACAACCAAAATTAATATGGCAATGTACATATGAAGCCTTTCTTTTATAGGAAAGGTGAGGAATAGAATTAGACAAGATCATGACAGGTGTCTTAATCTTATCACATGAGACAACTAACTCATAATGTAACCAAGGACACACACATTAAATAAATGCCAACTAGAGAAGATAAGTGACAACTAATGGTAAGTTACTAGAAATATTCTTTCCTAGGACCTGAGTGGACTTAACATGTAAATAGGACCTAGATAGTTAAAATACATGTTTACACCAACACCCCCCCTTAAGTATAACTTAGGGATTACTTAAATATAAATGACACAAAATGAGTTCTAGCTATGAGGCCATGCTAGGTACCCATGTACAAATGCAAATGTAATCTCTCACAAACAAAGAAAAGGAAAAAACCCAGTAGGATAAAACTCCTCCCAAAAATAGAGATAAATACAATGATGCATGAGAGGGAAAAAACCCCATCTGAGGAAAATGAACCCCCATAAGAGTGAAGAGAGAGCATGTAATCCCCCCTCAATGAAATGATCCATCAAAAATCTAATCAATCTCCATCCACACAAAATATTTTCAGAGAGACCATACAACCCCCAATAATGAGATAACCCACTGCAAAGAAGCACTGGAGATACACTTGTGGAGTAATACTAGAATCCTTAATCTAGAAAGAAAAGGAAAGATCTATAGCTATAATACCATGTAGGAATTTATGGCAAACTCCTAAACACCCCAGGATCACTTGTAAGAAAAAATAACTTCCACAAGAGAGATGGAAGAAATAACATGCTATGATTAAGGATGCAAGAATGCCAAAATGAGAGTGAAAATGAATATGGAAATGTACATATAAATCCTTGCTTATATAGGTAAGGTGAGGAATAGGATTAGACAATATCATGACAAGTGTCTTAATCCTATCACATGAGATAACTAACTCATAATAAACTAGGACACAAAAATTAAATAAATGCTAACTAGATAAAATAAGTCACATGTAATGCTTAACTAGAAATATTTCTTCCTAGTACCTAAGTGGAATTAACATGTAAATAGGACCTAGATAGGTAAAACACCTATTTACACCAACAAAAGTAAGTAGTACAAATGCACTTAATAGCTTCCCAATGGAGTCTACTAACATTGCATTAATATTGAAAGTCCAACTAGCACTTCAACTAGAAAAATATGTCTCATATTAGTTTGTAGACACTTAAATAGTCTTGATCGATATTATGCATCTGATTCTAATTAATTAACATCACTTCCTCCTAAATCACTTCTGCAATTTAACCAATTAATTAAATAATATTTATTATTTAGTTAAATTCATCAAATTCTACTATTAATCAAACAATTAACTTTATCAGATTAATTCATCCTCTCCTAACTAATGTTCATCACATTTAATTAAATAATTCAATTTATTTAATTAAAGTCCCAATGTCCTCTCATTTGATTAAATAAATATAATTATTTAACAAATTTCATAAATCCTAACCTAATCAAGTTGATTAATTTTGAATTAATTAACTTTAATCTCCTTCTAATCCTCATGACCCATTTCTCCAGCTTTTAACCTCACTACTTGGTTAAATGAACCTATGATCAACTAACCAACTTGCACATGAAAATCATCTTTTAATTAACTAATTAGCCTATTTTCCACACAAAGGAATATTCTTTGGAATATTCCTCTCAACCACCCATTCATAAATTTCCCTTCAAAGGCCTTAAATTTCTCTTACAAGAACATTCAACTCCACTTACATGCCATCATGTCCCTCTTATAATCTCAACAATATGTCTTCAATTCTCTTACATTCTCTTACAAATCCAACTACATGCATTAACTCTTCACATCTCTCAAAATGTTCTCCACATACATCTCCATGGCTTTGATTAGCCTTGTAACAAGTGTCACAATGCTATTGGTCCCCATTTTAGTCCCACACCCTCTAATTTCACCCATTCTTCAACCCTTGAGTACTCTAAATAGAGGCCTTCTCTATTGAATATGGATCTACAATATCATGCAATCTTACTATAGGCATATTCATCCATAACAATCACTCATTTTCATCACTTCAACTCGGTTATCAACAAATTTGCATCGCAATCACATGCACTTGGATTCAAAGAATCTTGGAGCTTATCAAAAGGATTGGAAAAGGGCCACTTTCCACATCAAAGTTACATCAATCCCCTATGGGATGGAGGTTTGATATACTTAGTTTGTTTGCATACTTTCATTTTCATTGTGTTTTTTCTTTTGTTCATGTTTTCGTCCCTTTGTTTAATCAAGAATTTCATAGGGGATGGTCAACATGAGCACCCTCATGCTCAAATTTTGGTTTTTGTCTTGTTTTTTGTTGTTTGATGTGAATAAGGTCATTTTGGATCATTAATGGTCTAAAATGACCTTATTTACATCAAACAACACAAAATAAGACAAAAACCCAAATTTGAGCATGAGGGTGCTCCTGCACCATACTCCCAAGGGAAAGAAAAACTCAAGTCCACTTGAGTGCAGGGCTTCTTTTTCTTCCTCATCTTTCAATTCTTCTACACTATTGCCTTATTTTCTTCTTGGATTTGTCTTTGTGTCTTCCACTTCTTTGCTCTAGGTTGTCTTCTTGGCTCCTCTTCTTTCTTCCTTGTAAGGTATTCCTCTTTTGACATCCTCCTCTGAACCTGATCTCTTTCAAAAGTTTGCTTCTCAATGAGTTGTATCTCCCTGTCTAACAAACCTACACTTACATAGTCCAATGAAAGATTAGAAACAAAATATTGAGACTTTGAGGTCTCATCTTTGTCTCCTTGCACTAGAAACTCCACTTCAACACCCAAAAAATCCTCCATGTATGTTATATTTGTATAACATTCTTCATACATTGTATGCACTTCTCTTTCTTTAAACTCTTTTTCATCTTCATTTTTATCTGCTGCATCTGTAAACACATACTCACAAAAAGGATTAGTTTCAATAACACAATATTTTCTTGTCTATTTAGATGATTCTAGCATCATTCCTTTCAACATATCT
>VDFB02194634.1:0-13398 GCA_007258455.2 Sequoia sempervirens | reverse complement strand
TGAGTTTAGTTTTTTTGTATGGCTTTGTATGAATACCACATTGTGTTGTGTGTGGATTTGGTTTCAAAGCTCTGTTTCGTATGTTTTTAGTGGTGACATAACTCTAAAATTTGAATTTTGTGCATAACAAGTTAGTGGAAAAATTGACAGCTCTGAAGGGCTTAGAGGCTCAATTGAGATAGATACACAGATATTTGGATCTTGTTGTTGATGGGAAGCTTCAAATTAACCATGAAATTTTGTACCATCTACAAGTATGCAAAAATTTCTCTACTTACATTCATTTTCTCATAGCGATAAGTTATCATTGGTGAGAATCGTAGTGATACACTTAAGACTGAAGGAATAATTCTCGAGGAAACTCAGAACGTCGGTATGACTGCATGACACCGTAGCGACATATGATCTATTGGCTATCAGTGAGACTCAGAACATTGATGAGACTGTGTGACACCAAAGCAATATGTAATATTGACTGTCGAAGAGACTCAAGGCATCAACAAAACTACATGATGTCTCAGCGGGTGTCTAATAAACATGGAAAATGACCGAATAAAATAATTTCCCGAGATTTGAATGCGAAGGGACGCGACTTGATTGATCTCTCACCGATGGTACATTTCAACAAATATATTTTTTTTAAAAAATTGCATTGTTTTGTCGAAATTTTGATGAACTCAACCGACAAATCACTGAAAAGGTTCAACAAAGTTGCTATAGCTGCAATGAAGGCTTCATCATAACTCCTTGTCCATTTCGTTGCAATTTCGAAAAAGTCCACTGACGAATCATAGAAAAGGTCTGACGAAGTTGCTTACTGCGACGAAGGCTTTGTCGTAAATCCTTTCCCATTTCATCACAATTTCGACGAATGCCACCGACAAATCACATAAAAGGTCCGACAAAGTTGCTTAGCTGTGACGAAGGCTTCGTCATAAATACTTGCCCATTTCTTCAAAATTGTGACAAACTTCTGGTGTTCTTTCGACGCTTCGGAAGAGCCATTGCAATTGCATTTTGGTTGTAATTCGTCGATGGATACAAAAAGTTGTCGTCGATATTCCGACGAACATCCAACTCATTTGATGATTCCGATGACCGACGAATCTGCGCCGTTATTTCAACGTTTAATTCGTCGTCATACTTGCGACAAAAAAACAACGACTAAAATGTTTTTGTCATTTCGTCGCTTTTTCGACAAAGATTTGTCGAACGACCGATGAACGTCCATCGGAAAAAGGTGTCAAATTCAGTAGTGTGTTGTGGTTGTAGACTGTAGTTCTCCGCAAATTCAACCATTGAAACAATGCTACCAATTGGAAAGGTGTCCTTGTATAAATTGAATTGCAAGTCCAACCATCGAGCTCTATGGGTATGCCTTGCATACTCATACACTATACTGTCACGAAATGTAGACATAAATTGATACATTGGAATATTTTGAATAACCAAATCACACCTTTTTACTTGATTTCCATCTTTTGTATTGTAGGCCACTATTTTATACTTGTCAAACTCTACTGGTTCCTTTCCAACCACATGTGTGCTTTCCATATGTTCACATATTGGCATACATTGCAAGCCGTCATCCAAGCATAATTTCCTATAGAATATTTTACCTTCCTCTCTTTCAAATAATTTTTTTTTTATAAGTATCTTGAATATTTTTGTGGGGAATGTATGCTACAATCCTATAAAACATTGTCAGTATAAAAATCTAAACATATAGAATGATAAACATCAAAATGGTTAGAAAACTCAATATGTAATCTACAACAATTAGTGTGTGTGTGATTTATCTTGACATAAAAAGGTTTAAGCATTTCAAAATATCTTTAAAAAAAATTAATTTGAGGATACTCCTCTAGAAATTTATGGAAAAACTATGTTTTGAGTCATATCCAAAAAATGCTTTGGATATGGCTCACGGTTTTGACTATTGATTCTCCTTCTTGTCACATCCCTTTGATTTGGAGACACCCTTGTGTTATTCTTCCAAAATTCTTCAATTAGTGATCTCAATTCTTCATCAACTGGTTTATCTTTTCGTGGTAGTCTCTCTGAGAATTCCCATAATTCAATTGAATCAGTGTCCTTAATTCTTTGAGACCTTTGAATGGATTTTGATAATTTTTTTATATTAATTCTCAATTGTTGACTCATCTTTCTAATGAGATGAGCTTTCCTTGTTTGATTACTTACTATTGTCGATGTAATAACATGTCATGTGACATTACATCTTTTGAGCGTGAGGTCTTACCCACACTCTCATATGCATCCATTAGATTTTTCACAATAGTTTTTTTACTTGAAGCATTTGATTTTCTCAACCCAAGAATCTTCATGATGGACCTATACTTTATACTTTGTATCATTTCAACAAATAGTTGACATCTTGTGGTCTCATTTAAATTTTCAAAGAACAACCTCCAAATCTTATGAGCATATCTTCTACAAGTGCGTTGTTGAATCTTACATTCCATTGGCTGCAAAATATTCTCATCAATATTAATCAAAAACTCTGGCTTTCTATGCAAAATTATAGGTGGTGTTCTCAAAGGTAAATTCATCTCAAAATTATGAATTTCATCAATATTTAAATGAGATAGGCTAGATGGTGTACCTTTGATCGAGGATAGAATAGATGAAGTGCCTTGAGGTTGAGATGGGAATGATGTACTCTCAACTTGAGATGTGATAGATGGTGCCCCTCCATATTCACTTGCAGTAGATGGTGTCCCTCCATATTCACTTGTGGTAGAGGGTGTGTCTCCAACTACGGTATTCAAATATCTCTTAGCACAAATGTTTCACATTCATTTCCTATGTGCCATCAATTCCATATCTCTTCTTGATGGTTGAGGTTCCTATTCAATTGGCATGTCTTCGTCAGTTGTTTCCAATTTCTTCTTCTCACGATGTTCCATCATCCATGTTGCTTTCTTTGCATTCTTAGCTTCTATCTCTTCCTATGTTGGTTTAATCCTTGATTGTTTCCTCTACATGACGGATACTTTTATCTATAGCATGTGATAAAGAGACAAATATTAGTTCCTAAAAAATGAATCCATACAAATAAATGACTTTTTTTATGGAATGTCTTAAGGAAATATGGTCTCACAAAATGCCATGATTGCAAGATAGGAAAAAAATGGAAGCATGGACAAGGCATGTGAATTGTTTGATAAAATGTTTTGGTAGACATGTATGAAAAATGTGGTAGCATAGAAGCTCACTAGCTTGTCAAAGCTCACATGAATTTTTTGATGGAATGCCTTAAAGAAATGTTGTCTCATGGAATGCCATGATTGCAAGATAGGCACAAAATGGAAGCATGGACAAGGCATGTGAATTGTTTTACAAAATTTTTTGGTATACATGTATGCAAAATATGGTAGCATGGACAAGCTAATGAGCTTAATAGCTTGTAAATGTGGTAGAATTGACAAGGTAGTGAGCTATTTGAAAAAAAATCCTGAGAGAAGTACATCACCATGAGACCCCATTTATATGAGGCATTGAAAGATAGTGAGCTGTTTGAAAAAATTCCTCATAGAAATGGGGTCTCATGGTGATGTACATCACCGTGAGACCCCATTTCTATGAGGTGTTTTTTTCAAACAACCCACTACCTTGTCAATGTTACCGCATTGAAAAGCTAGTGAATTCACTACCTTATAGTGGGGACCTTGGAATGGGTTATGAAAGCTATCAATGCATGAAATGTGGTCTCATGAAATTCCATGATCGCAAGATAAGCACAAAATGATTTTTTTTAAAGACAATACAAACTTTCAAGAAGATACAATTGTCTTGAGCATAAATCCAAATTCCTCTACTTTTTCTTGACCTCCTACCTTTGGAACAAGGTACCCAAGAATCAATCAAATCATTGAAAGAAATGGGGATTGTTTGAAAAAATGTTTTGGTAGACATGTATGGAAAATTTGGTAGCATAGACAAGGAAATCAATTGTTTGAAAAAATACCTCAAAGAAATGTGGTCTCATGGTGATGTGCATCACCATGAGACCACATTTCTTTGAGGCATTTTTTCAAATACCTGATTGCCTTGTCTATGGTGTTTGATAAAATGATTTGGTAGACATGCATGGGAAATTCGGTAGCATAGACAAGGAAATCAACTATTTGAAAAAATCCTCAAATAAATGTGGCCTCATGGTGATGTGCATCACCATGAGACCACATTTCTTTGGGGAATTTTTTCAAGCAATTGATTGCCTTGTCTATGTTGTGTTGATAAAATGATTTGGTAGACATGCATGGAAAATTTGGTATCATGGACAAGGCAATCAACTATTTGACAAAATTCCTCAAAGAAATATGGTCTCATGGTGATGTGTATCACCATGAGACCACATTTCTTTGAGGCATTTTTTTCAATCAATTGATTGCCTTGTCTATTTTGTTTGATAAAATGCTTTGGTAGACATGTATGGAAAATTTGGTAGCATAGACAAGGCAATCAACTGCTTTGGTAGAACAGTTTGACAAAATTCCTCAATGAGATATGTCCTCGTGGACTACAATGATTGTAGGATATGCACAAAATGGATTTGTTGAAAAGGCTTTAGAAAATTTCAAGCAAATTATGCAATTGATAGTTGTAAAACCAAATTCCACTGCATTTTCCAACATCCCCCATGCCTATACCAAAATGGAAGCTTTGGAAAGGGGTATCCACTTCCATATAAAAGGATTGAGAAATGATGTATTATATTACATACTTATAACTACTCTCATATATATGTGTATAAAAAATGTGGAAGCATACATAAGGTAGGTCAATTGGTTTAACAAAATGCCTCAAAGAGATGTAATTTAAAATGTAATTGGCAAGTGTAAAGAATTGTGTAGTTTTTAAAATGTGCCAAGAGGGGCTAAGATTATAATGATAAAAAACAATGATGAACATGGAATATGCATAATAACAAAATCAAAGCATTGTATTAAGCATGTATGATAAGGGATGATAAAGAATCGTAATAGAATTAAGGAAAATGTAAAGAAAATATGTAAATACTTCACATACCTAATAAACGAAGATTTGAATGGAGGAGTTCTACCCAATTATGTAGTCTTTGTTTCTTCTTGTATCAAACTTCTCAACAATTTGATTTTTTCACAAGCTTGTTTCCTTTTCAACGTTTGATTGTATATCACTCTTGAATAGAATTACTTACAACAATACAAATAACCAATGTATATTGTTAAATTCCTACAATTCAATCACAATTAACATTGCAACACTATAAAAATTGAGAGTTGAATTGATATATATCAAATTTGATGTGAAAACTCTATTATTTCCTCCTTCCTAAGTTGGAAAACCATAAAAACATGGTGGAAAGTTCATGCAAAGGTGGTAGAATGTGAAAACTTTGCATGTGCACTTCCCAACAACATCAAAAAGCTTCTTTTTGTCAGAACACGTGCTTAACTAGGAGAATAATAGAGCATGTGGACCTAGATCATGGGTGTGTTGACTATTTTACAGCTTTTAGAGCAAGCGAAAATGCACTCGCATTATAACATGAGCATGTTGGATTTGATCGAACGCCGAAGACGCCGAGAAAATAAAGATGGAAGGATGGGGATCTTTCGGATCGATCGGTTCTTTATTGATCCTGAACTTTAACTTGATTTTGACGAATCCCGGACCTTTTAATCGCGATTTCCGGAATCCCGGATTTTGACTCTGAATCCTGAATCTTTTGACATTCTTTCCTTTTCCGATTTTTTTGATTTTTCCTTTATTTTCCGATTTTGTCTCGGCGGATTTTGACGAACCCGGATTGATCCTGAAGGATTTTCTGACGATTGAGATCCTGATTTTTCGACGCGCGGATTGACGCTGATTTGATTTGTTTTGTTCTTTCGACGGATCTGATCTTTGATTGATCTTGATTGATCTCTGATTGATCTTCGACGATCGATTTCGACTTCGACGAGATCTTGCCGGATCTGCTGATTTCGATCCTCGATCGACCTAGATAACCTCTCACTCCAACCCTTCTCTCTCCCACTCCCACTCCCTCGGGTCTCCTCCCATGCTACCTAGACAACTCTCTCCTGTTAAAATTATCCCTTCCTCTAAATACATACACATGCTTATAACCTAGATACATGATACATATAGGCATGTACATACTATATACATATTAAGCATACATATATGCGTACAAGCATACATACATATAGGCGTACATACTTACATACAAGCATGCATACATACATACATACATACATACATACATGTCATACGAGCATACATGCATACATACATTTAGTAGACTACAATTTAACACAAAGCAAGACATAACGCGAGCACATTATAACATGCTCACGTTATGTCTTGCTAGGAAAATCAAGTACAAACAAAAATAAAATGTCAAGACTATGAAATAACGCGAGTGTGTTATAACGTGCTCACATTATTTCTTGCTTTGGGAATCCCCAAGCCTTAGGCTTGGTATTTGATTTGGAATACCAAGCCAAAGGCTTGGAGTGCCTTCCCAACGTCCAAAGACGTGTTTTGGTAAATTCTACAATATTTCACATAATTATGTTTGTGCTAAGCATCAGGTTTGCATGTGGTTCAAGGTCGAACAAATCAAACACCTGGGTGATGTAGGCTCTCTCTTAGCTAACTAACGATGCAATTTTTTCCACATTTTGACAATGCTAAGACTTTCATCTTTGATTTCTTTTGTTTGTGTGCCTATTTTTTGGTAAAAACCGTTTGGCATTTTCTTTATAAATTAACGCTCATTGAAATTTCAAATAAATTACATTTTTAGAAACTATTAGACTCCATTCTATATATTAAAAAATAAATTGATTTTCAATTAGTTTTCAAAATTTATAGGCAAAGACAACCAAAATTCTATTTTTCAGTGAAGTGTCCACTTTGAAATAGTAAAAAAATAAAATATTTATTAAAAAAATTATCAAAAAAATTAGGAATAAACTACATGTTATTAGCTAATTTCTCACTGAAGTGATTTTTAAAATAACAAAAAAAAATTAACCTTTTGAGGGAGCCACAAAAGTCGCTATGCTATATTTTTTTGACAAAAACAACACCAATTTATATGGATCCCTCTTTTGAACCCCTTAATCTCTACCATTTAAAAAAAAAATAGTAGTTTGAAAGTAGACTCGGAGCACTATGATTCAGATTGTTTTTGTTGCATCTAAATTTTTTGAATGTAACTATCCTCAATTTCACATCCAAGGTCAGTATTTCTTGATTTAAAAAAAGTGGCCACTTAAGACCCCCTTTTTGGCCCCCACCTTTTTACACTTACCCAAATATATATTATTTAAATTATTTCTAAGAGAAGCACACTCATGTTTTTCTTTTCCTTTAATTTGCTTAAATGAGGGACTATCTCTTGTGTATCTAACAAGTTTGTATTGTACAATTTTATGGTAAGAGTTAGAACTTACACATCACTTAAACTTTCACAACTCTTCAAATTAGCTCATGGATTGATTTCACTTCTCTCATCACAAACTCTTAGAAAACCCTCTTCAAAAAAGTAATCTTATCCATGTTGTTGTCCTCTTATCTCTTTTATCCTAATCTTTTTGTCCTATTCTAAGACTTAGTGGTCTTTTTTTCATACCAATTATAAGTTCATAGCAATTTTAAAGTATTACAAATTTTTCCATATGAAACATCTAATTATAATATTTTTTTTTCATTTAATTTAATACTTAGATAGAAAGTACTGTACTAAACTCCATTTTTTATAAATTCCCTTTTCAAAGATAAAAATAGACATTCTACTTTTATATAAAATAACTTTAAAAGTTTCCAGAATCCTAACCAATTTTTTAAGTAGAATTTTTTTATTAGAATTTCACTCTGCTATACCTTGTATGGCAATGCCACTTTCCTTTTTAATCATAAAAAATCACTTATTATACGTGACTATATTTCTAAAAAAAATAATGGTTCACTTAGAGACATAAATACTGATGTAATTAAAAACCATATAAATCCATATAAAAATTAACTTGACATCTTTTAAATAAAATTAAGTATATATATATATATATATAAATAAAGAGAGTGAAAATGTAGTATGCTTAATGTATTTAATGTCTTTCACACCTATATAAGTGATAGGAATCTACTTTGGGAGATATTTTTCATTCTTCGTCTCTTCTTTCCTGCATTCTCCACTTGTCTGAAGAAATATGCCAATCTGCCTTTTCAGCTACTTCACAAGAGAAAAATAAATCACAACCCACAATTTCAGACAGCTTCTAAGATTTTACTATGCTTTGATATAGTATTGTAACAAAAATGCCAATATATCTGAAATTTACTTTTTTGTGCTCTGATATCATATTCTTAAAATTGACTAATATATCTGAAACACAAAGATGAATTTAAATATATGACAGTAAGATGAACCGAGGCATACTTGCTTGCTTTTCGATTGTGGAGTGACTATTGTTTTTTTATAGGAATAAGCATATATTAGATTCTTATTTTTATCTTTATCTCCAAGGAAAGTAATATTCTAAACGTTTATATCATGTCTCTTATGATGTGACTCATGCTATTGGAACTTTTTAAGTATATAATCCCAAGCAGATATTTGGCTTATGCATTTTTGTCATGAATGTGATTCCAAAGTTTAAAATCCTTGTGCTTGGATTCAAATACGTACAAACATTTGAAATGACTATATAGCACTGAGAATATCTCAAGAATCCCTTAGATACTATTTTGTGAAACAATTTCCTTCCATTTCTGAAAGGGCGCAGAAATCCTACAGGAATGATTATTCTTCTAGTGAAAATACCTTAATCTAATGTCTTTCTTTCTTCCCCTTTAACTTTATATTAAAAGATATGGGCATCCATCGATCCTTACGCATGCATGAAATGAATATTTAATTTTTGGGTCATTAAATAAAAGTTGGCGAGACCCTGTAATCCCTAAGAGAGGAGGAGGTTCACTCTTTATATTATAAGCTTGTAAGTCCTCAAGGGAGCTTAACATGGCTACTGATGAGTTGCACCAACAGTACAATAATCCTGTCAACTTTCTTTATGAGGAGGTTGAAAAAATTGTTTCAATAATAACTCTTCAATCTTTTTAATTTCTTTTCCTTGGCATATATAAGACTTTCTCTCTATTTTGATAGGAAAGCATAATAAAACTTATTAGGGCCCTATTGCAGGGAATTTCTAGATGAGCAATATATTCAGCTGGAGCAGCTACAGGATGAAAGCAATCCTCATTTTGTGGAAGAAGTGATTTCCTTATTTTTTGATGACACTCTCAAATTGCTCCATAACTTAGAGACCACAATGTATATTCTTTATTCCTTAATATTCTTCACATTATTTTCTAAATAATAATAGTGTTGGGCTATCACAAGTATTGAATAGTTGGATAATTTGTTATGTTTTCAATAAAGTTAGGGAAGACAGGCAATGATTTAAGGATATCATGGTAAAATGCAGGAATAAGGAATTGGTGGATTACAGAAAAAGTGGACTCTTATTTGCATCATCTCAAGGGTAGCAGCTCAAGGCATGCAATTGCTCTCAATGATTGTTCTGCATAGTTTTTAGTCGATTCTCTAATGGCCTGAGACATTTTCATTTTGAAATTTAAGTAAAAGTCATACTATCCATTTAAAAGTTAGCCTGGTCAACTACTAACTACTTGCACCACCTTTTTGTTTTGAAATGAACAGTGTAGGGGCACACAGAGTTAAGAACGTATGCATCACATTTTGTGCATTTTGTTAAGAAAAAAATGAGAGATGGGTAGATCCTTTATCCTCTATGTTTTGAAGTGCTTCTGATAGAGATGATTTTTGAAGTATTTTCTAACCAAAAAAAATTCAAATATTTCTTTTTTCTTTAACAAGTGTCATATAACGACAAGTACTTTTTTTTAACAAGTGTCATGTAATGACGAGTATTTACCTTTAAAGTATTTTTTTAACAAGTGTCATGTAATGAGAGTATTTACTTTTGAAGTATTGTAATAAATATATATGATGTCTCCTCTATGTTTTGAAGTGTTTCTAACAGAGATGATTCTTGAAGTATTTTCTAAATTTGTAAAAATGGTAAAATTTATCTTATATAAATCTATTGGTCATTTGCTTATGTTTTTTCTTTAAAAAGCAAGTACTTGCAGTGTCTGCAACAAGCAAAGCAGGAGTATTATCTTCTCAAGGACAAGTTCGAAGATCTATTTTAGGCAATTATAACAGTAGCAGTGCTAATCAAATCTCCACAAGATTACACTTAAACAAAATCTAAAATACTAGATGAAAGTCACATTTACTATTGTTGTTATTTTATAGTAAGTCATAAATGGGCTATGGCTTGATTGCAGATGGAAGAACAAAGAGCAGGTGGAACGATTTCAATGATAGATTGAGATTGATCCACAAGGCATCAATATGTTATGATTTCTATTGTACAACCCTTCGTATTAACAAAATATGTTCATGTTTCATTCGACATTTGAAAATTATATGCAAATATTATTGGTTGGTGACGAAATCTATTGTTTCCTATTCAAGATATGTGCGGATATAAAGAAAGTTTCTATATTTTATAATAGTGAATAAAGCTTTGGAAACAAAAGAATTTTCAAAAATAAATATCATTAGATATTTTTTAATTATATATTAAAAGTATTATATTAATGTGTATGGTTTCTTAATGTATAAGTATTTTATATAAATATTTATATTACATATATCTAAAAAAAAGGATGGAAAAAGTCACATCCCAAATTTAAATTAGGGTAAAGTCTTAAAAGACAAATTCAAATAGTTAAACAAGAAACAAGGCCACTAGACAACAAGAGCTCAAACACTAAAAGGTAGAGGAGGATCGTAGTCATTTGAATTTCCCCAAATATGAGGAAGGTCATGGCCATTCAAAACAAGCTCCCATGTGGTAATCACACCCTCTTCATTTTCTTCTTTTGGAGGAGGCTATGTGTCATGAACAAAAAAGGCCAAAGAAAGGCAAGGATTTTTTTAGTATTTGGCTATTCAATGGTACCTTAGTTACAAGGTTTAGAAAAGGTTGAAGTAAGTTACGAGGGTTGAGAGCAACCATGACCAAACCAATCCCTATATTTTCTTAGAGGGGCTTGGGAAGAATGCAATTGAGAATCATGTCCATTATGGACATTCTAACTACCATGCCAATGTCCATGAGGGGAGGGACCTTTATTGGAGGGTGGAGTTAGTATAAATTTTACAACCATACGTGACGTATTAAACCAATGATCCAAAAGCACATGTAGGTGTTCCACTTCAATTGCAACCTTATTTGCTTGCACTTGAATTTGCATGATGACATTATAACAAAAAATAAACTTAGTGTAGAAAGAAAAGTGTATATCAATAGAAAAACTAAAAAATATAGAAAAGTTTCTATCTTTCTAAATGCTAAGAATAATTTCTATCTTGAAAACACACCAAATCTAGGTGAACTTAGTAGGAATTATGGGCCAATCTCGTAAAATAATCATATGCTATGAAAAAGGCTTAGGCATGAAAGGCCTAAAATGTCACAAATCCAATTCCAAGGAGCTTGAGTTATGGGGAAAAACCTAAAAGGGTGCTTGAGAGTGTCCTATTGTTCATAAAATGGATAATACAGATTAACAATGTCTCACTGAGTTAACTTGGTACCAATAGGGAGACCTTGGTAGAGAATACACCAATCAGAATGGGAAAGGTTTGGCTTAAGAATAGTCAACCAAATAGTCTAAGATTTATATGCAAAAGTTCCTAATAAAGATTGAAGAACCCATTTTCCATTAAGCTTTGAAACCATGTTCATGTGTGGAAAAATCCAAGCATATCCAAAGTAGGTAGTCTTTAATTGTGAAAGGGCACATCTAAATACCATTTCAATATTTTCACCAAGGTTTGAATCTTCTCCCTCAATTTTATGAATCATACAATGAACAAAATCAATAATGGTTGAAAATGACTCAAAATTGCAATTAGAAAGTTTGTACTTCAATTTGGACTCAAAACAAGAAAGAAAACTCTTGGTTGTCTTAAAAAGGGGGCCAATAAAAGTAACTTTTATATAAAATAATTTCAAAGAATGAGCCCAAGGAGTCTTAGTAAAGGGCTAGTCATCAAAATAAACAATATGAGACCTTCAAACAGATTTTTGATTAATAGCATACCCTTGTGATAAACATTACCATCTCATAGAAAACATGAATTCATGCTTTCCTAAGTTTTATGTATGCTTATGATGATAAAAGTGTATTATATCTAGTTACAATACTTCATAATAAGGAGTTTATTAAAAGAAACTCTGTTTCAAGCTTGATTCATTTAATAACTTGTATAAGTGTAATGCATTTAGAATCAAGACAGGTTTCAAGATTCATTTTACTCTAGGGATTTTCTAATCTGTTTGGCATATAATATAATACCATAGAATTAGATTGTAATAAAACCAATCCCACTAGATTTGAGGGGGAGGAAAAAAATCCAAAACCACTTTATGGAATCCTTTACCTTAGCCAAAGTAATCCCATAAAAATGTCCCTTAGGAACTTTACAAGATTCTGATATGAGGCTTTAAAAGGGACACAACAAGAAGAATAATAGGCATGAGGAATAGTTATTATCTAATAACTTAAAAAATCACTACTGTGAAAGTAGGCTTAGTAATCTAGTAGGTCAACGTTTTCTTAATTTGAGAAATGATACCTTGCCATAGACAAGAAAAAATTATGCATAAAACTCTAAACACTTCTCCATGATCAATCCACTTTCATCCATAAAAATTGAACCAATTAGGTGTTGGATACTTGACAAGATCTGAAAGAAAAAAATGTCCTTCCACTAGCAAAACACAATAAGAACAATAGAATATCTATCATATAAATAATTGTGTGAATGTACAATGAGAACCTTGCATATATAGGCAAGGTAGAGGAGGTAGGAAGTTAGGACTGAATGACTAACTACCCCTCCAAAGGTGTAACATGTGTATGCTCATATGGCAAGTGTTTGAGCATGTGTCAAGTGTGCATGTAATAGATATCCCAAAATATGAGTAAATGTGTCTCAACCATATGAAGTGACACAAAAAGAAAAAAATCCCTAAGTGGAGACTTAACTAGTGTGAATATGACTCTCCTAGGTAGACATTAGGCTTAGCTAAGCAACATTTCTTATAACATTGGGCATTCTACCACTAAATTCTCAACACTATAGATTTTCAAAAATTTATAGGAGCTATAAATTCTAATTGATATTGTTTTCCTCCTCACAAGAGTAAGAAATTAGTCATCAACAACATTAGTGTTGACTAGGTTAATAGTAGAATTGGACAAAGTGACACC
>VDFB02194633.1:0-48513 GCA_007258455.2 Sequoia sempervirens | reverse complement strand
AGATTTATTTCCATTAAAAATTTAGTCTTTTCGTGTCACCATTCAATGCATTTATTAATGTTGATAAGGAGATTTCTCATTATAGATACTAAATTGGTGAATGAATAAAGACCTTACTTTGCTCTTGGGAATGATAATATTTGCTATATTTTGATATTGAGAGCTCCTATTATAAACTTTAAACAAATTTCTTTCTTTAAATATTATAAACTTCCCAAGGTTAAATGTAAGCCAATTCTCAAATTGATCATCAATTGCATGGACATCCCTATCACTATATTGGGTGAAGCATTTGTATAATATATATTCATTGGCTCCTGTACATGTAATAAGAAAGCATTCCTCTAGTTTCACATATGGTATTGGTATTGTTTAATGCATATAAGACTAGAACCTTGTGAAAAGCTAGAAGATTTGTCATAGTGTGTAAAATTTGCAGGCATCCTAGTGACAAGTTTTGCATATATGCGTCCAATACTAGGAACATGAACAATACCTAAACTAGGACCAAGTCCAATTAGCCATTTTTTGGACACCTTTCTTTATAGGTCAAAATCATACTTCTTTATTATTCCATGATGCCACACATTTATGATTATCATGAATATGATATATAAAGAAATATGATCAAACCCCTTCAAAAAACTTTAACAAGGTTTAAGGCCTTTCTAATGTTCAATCAACTTGGTGTTATGAGTGGAGACACAATTTAGAGGACAAGTTCCTAACTGAACAGTTCACCAAACCCTCACAAAGGCTTCATTAAATTATCAACCAGGGCTTGTAAATTTTTAATAGTGTTGGCACTATATGTGCATTCAAGGATCCTAAGTATGCCTTATATCAATGAAAGATAGGTGGTCACACATTTAATAAAAACTATAAAGGCTGGAAAGGAAAATAAAATGTCAAAATACAAAACAGGGAAAATAACATGAATCTATTTCTTATGCTATGGGTACCTTCTGCTTAATGTTGTAACTACTAGCTATCAAATCTAAACTTGCAACTAACACACACTACTGACTTCTAACTTCTAACTTCTCTAGAGACTAACTCAACGTAATGTTACATAATGTAATTCATGCTACAAAACATCATTCATAGAATTCACATACATATAATTGAGAATTCAGATAAATAGATACAACAATGTAACATCAAATCTAGTATATAAAACAAGATGGGTTGGCAGTACCTCGAGTGGCCCTTGTTCAAGTCATTGCACCCAAAAGAGATATCAAATACACACTTTTGATCAATAAATTGTGATAGTAAACTAAAACTCCTTTATTGCATAAGAACTGAACTTCCTACAATCTGACAAGAATCTCTAAATACTTCTTATTCATCAATACATGATTATTGTGACTAGATAACAAGAAACTAACAACAACTAAGTACTATCTGGTAAAAAAATCAAAAACTAGATTTTCTCCTCAACCACCGATCCTAATATATAGGCTCGGGAGGAGTTTTTTTCATACAAGGACCAAAAATAGAACATAAATGCATACATCCACTCTCCCTCAAGAATAGGGAGAGGACTAGTCTTTGTAACTGATAACAATAATTAAAAAAGACAGAAAAAGAGAATTTAAACTGTAACTCTACCCCAACGGTATGACAAAGACGTGCTCCATACAAACTGTCACGTCATTAAACTTTCATATTCAAAGTAGAATCCTTCTTCTTGCCATCTTATTTGGTGTTGGTGGTGACTCATAGTTGACCATTCAATGGTTGTCTTCATTCCTTCTTGGAATTGCCATGTTTCAAGTGTTTTAGCTTCTCCCCTACAACTGGCTACAGTCCTTATTTTGCAAGTTGGAAATCTAGTTGTTGCAGGCTATAACCTTCTTGGTTGCAAGATGTTAGTTTTTCTACTAAGAGATTCACACCATTATCAACCACAATTAAACCACAAAAAACATACTAAATCCTATGAACATTCATACATCCACACAAACATATATTATATATCATATTCATATTTCCACATATTTAGGTCTATAAAAGTGCATAAAAGGCATATAAAATATGTATGAAGTCTTAGAAATGTTTTTGAAAACTCAACAAATGAAATGATAAAAGCATAACTGATGAAATAAAACTATCCATTATCTAGACCCATCATTCCCCCCAACTAAAGTATTTGCTTGTCCTCAAGAAAATTTTAAGACCAAAGGTTATACTAATGACCTATTTCTCTGAAATCAACTATAATGCCAACTCCCTTTTTTATTTTAGATAATAGCCTTTTTGATCTGTGATATTTTCCTATCTGGTGTTCTTTACTACTTCTTCTTCCCCACATTTCTTCCCTATCTAGTGTGGTATTGAAAAGAGGAGAATAGGTGGATGAAAGATGAGTGGGAACCATTTAGCTCCATATTTCCTTGCAATGTTTATGTACTTATGATATCTTTGGACCATGGCTACAAAATTATAAAGGGAGTGTGGCTTCTTTCTCTTCAACTCAAGTGTCAGCTCTTCCCATCTTTTCTGAAGGCTACATTAACAAGTCCTATAGCTAATCTCTTCATCCTCACATAATCTTGTTCTTTGATATTTATTATCTTATTTTCCACACCTCTGTAATCCAAAAGTTCTATCCACTCTTCTATGACTACATTGGGATATGTTGATTCTTTTCTAAGCTGCAAAGCAATAGATTTTTCCTTTTCATTGTATTCTTGTAAAATTTCACCCCTCTACTGTTCATTTTTTATGTAGGAGGCTAGAGCTCTGATTTGTATATCTCCTACAAAAATCAAGGGATTTCAAGTAGTTTCATCTGAAAGAATATAATTATGCAAGTAAAATTCACAAAGTTGGTCCTGCATTTCAGGTGTAGAATCATGAAAACTTTCTAAACAAGAATTTTCTATTCATGGAAATAAGAAAATTACTAATCAATTGGCTGAATTGAAAACACAAATATTTTTTCTATAGAAACAATGCATAAACCCTTGTAGGTGGCATGCATTTCAACAACTGTGTTGTTTTATCTGTCATCATCTTAATTTTTACTTTCATCATTTTCACTTCTCTCTCATGTTGTTCAAGTGCCCTAGTGTGATTGGATATTAATTCAAAATTTTCTTTCTCCCAATCCTTCTTCTTTTGAGAGAACTATTGGGTTCTTCTCTAAAGATCCACACCCAAGGACACCATAGTTGGCCCAATGGGGGTTATGATCAAAGGAATTAGGCCTTGGGGTACTAGTTCTTTGTTTTCTATTTCCATTATAGCAAGTTGTGCTAGCTCCTCCAATTCTCTAATTCTTTCATCCCTCTCACTATCCTTTTGTTGATGTTTTTTCAACAATTCTTCCAATTGTTTTATTCTTTCCATTGCTTCCTACAATAAGGATTTTTGGGGATCTCCTTCTCATTTTCTTAGCCCCAAAAACATCCTTTGAATCAGATTCAGAGGTACTATTAAAATACCAAGACTGTGCAATAGGTGTCTTTACCTTATCACCATAGGCATTCTCCTCTAAATCTTTATCTGTTTCTACCATTACATCTCTTTCCTTTTTTCTTCTATTTCTTTTACTTCAACATATTCTTCTAGCTTTTTAATTGATCCTCTCATGACCCCTTTCTTATTTAGGGGTTGTGATTGCCTCTTGGATTGTGTGGGCCTCTTCTGCTCCCTTGTGGGTGCAGAGGTAAAATCCCTACTCTTCCCTTTCTTTTCTTTTTTCCCCTTCTTCTGCTCCTTTATAGGTGTAGAGGTAGAGGCTTCATTGTTTCTTGTTTTACCCCTTGGTGGCCTATTAGAATCATGGGTTTCCTAATTTCCTTCTATTGCAGGTTGCTCATCAAAGGATACAAATTGAGTTTCTTGAAAACCCTCCTCTTTTGGTTCCTCCATGTTGCGGGTAGGTGTTGCAATAGGGGAACCAGATGGCATTTCCTCCTCAGGAACAACAGGTTCTTCTATTATTTGTTTTTGGCATTTGTTTCCCTCATTAGGAATTTGAAGGATATTGTTGATATTGTTACAATTAAAAAAACTTTCCCAATAAATATTTGGAAACTGAGCCCTAAGACTCCTCTTTATCAACAATGTAACTAGACAAAAATGAGACAATGTTATATTGTTTTTTTTTCTCTTGTATTTAGATGACATTCTCTTTAACAAATTATACAAGAAATTAGGAACTTTCACATGCCTATTATGGCAAAGATGACTTAACAACTTGAAATGAATTGTATATAACAATGATTGTCTCCCATAATAGGTCAAATACTTAACTACATAAAAAGCAATTGAAGTCCAAATCCAGGGTAAAGATAATCATTTAGTACCTTGTGAAGAATAATTCAAGTTTTCTCTTGGTTGGGAGAATTCATTTATTGCTACAATGGCATCTACCCTAACTGAAAATTCTTCTCCTTCTCTTGGAAATTTAGATACTTTAGCTATACCAGCTTCTAAGGCATCTACCCTTAGGCCCCTAACAACTTCGTCATTCTGCAATGTAGCTACAAACTGTTGGGCCATAACCTCATTAAATTTTGTGAGCTTCATAAAATATTGTAACCAACCATCTCACTAGAAAATGGGAAATCATAGCTTGTCATCTAATAGTTGGTTATGTGTTGTTGTTTCTTTGCATATTATATCACCTCTCATTATAATGCTTTGTGATTTTTCAGTCACTTCACAATTTTTCTCTATTTTTTTTTTGTTCTATCACCCCAATTACACTGCTCATGGTCTGCTGTATGTTATAACACCCAAATACATCTATGAATTTCTCTTCTAATATTTTTGTATCTTGGTGATGGTGTAAAATAAAATGTTAGAGAAAAAGAAAAGTTTGAAATGACAAAAAAACTAAGGAATGATCTTGAATAACCTCCCCCCAACTAAGCTTGCTAAGTATCCACACTTAGCTCATATGGATAGGGAAGGAATATAAATAGAAAGTAGTGGAAATTTAAAATATGCTATTTGACATGCTTGAATGAACAATAAATATTCATAAAATTAGTAGGCTTAAATGACAATTATGATTGCTAAGATGAAGTGTACCTGTATTTATTATTTGAATTGATTTGTAACTCATGTGAAGAAGTTGAATTCCACCATGCAAGCAGATTTTGAAAGGACTTGCAATGATGGATATGAGTTGTCTGCAATTATTATATGAGATGGAATGAAGTGTATTTATGACACTTGTTAATTATGATGGAGTGATGAATGAAAAAGCTACACGGAGTATGCTTTGGATTAAGTGATAGTTATAATGGGATATGGTAAGAAGGTTATGTGATGGATTTGGATTTATGTGGTAAAGTGGACATATAGTTTGCTATATATGCGAATAAGATGGTGAAAATACAAGATGAATGGAAATTTACTATGATGGATGTGTTAATGCTATGGGTGCATGTAACAAGTCCATCTGTGATGGTTATTTTGGTTCATGTTGCTGCAGGTCCCTGTTGCATCTACTCACTTATTAAATAAATTAAGATTGTTGATTGTCACCTATGTAGTGTGTGCAATGTGTGCATGTGAAATATGTGAAGAAACTATACCTATTGAACATCAGTGGGTGAGCTGTGTAGCCCGTCTCTTGATTTATAAATGTAGAACTAGTTATCTCTATTGTTGAATTTTCAATTGCAGGTTCAAACTGTTGTTGTAATGTAAGAAGGAATTCATCCTTATATAAAGCTTCAATTTGTGTCTATTAACTAGTAATGAGAACCTTACTTCATCAATTTTTTGTAGTTGTATTGCTCCATTTGTAAATACTTGCTTTATCTCATATGGCCCAAGCCATCTAGTTTGCAATTTTCCTTTGTAATCTTTGTATTTGGAGTCAAATTAGAGCCCAATCACCTACACTAAATTCCTTTGTCTTAATATACTGATCATGCCAATGGATCCTTTGATTTTAGATAAATTTGTATGTGGTGTATGGCTTCCATTCTGATTTCATCTAGAGCATTCAAGTTATGCAATCTCTCCTATTGTGTTGTTGACAAATCCATGCCTGATTTGATTGTTGTCCTCAATGTTTTATACTCAAATTATATAGGAAGTACTGCTTTCTTACCATACACTAGTTCAAATGGTGTAAATCCTGTTGTGGTCTTCCAAGTTGTTTTATAAGACAAAACTACCTCAGGTAGCTTGGCTACCAAATCCTTCCTATGAATGTACACTCTCTTTGTGAGGATGTTTTCAATTTCCCTGTTGGTGACTTCCACTTTCCCATTTGCTTGAGGGTGATAAGGTGTGGACTTTTTGTGTCTGATCTCATATTCTTGAACCAATTTGGTGATCAACTCTAATGTAAATTTGGGTCCTTGGTGTAGATTCTAAGCTAATGTATTATAAACTTGGTAGAACCTACACAATTCAGAGGTTTATCTGATTGAACAGTCCACTCAACATTGCTCAAGACTACATTAAATTGTCAACCCAAGGTTTATAAGCTTGTGATGGTGCAACATTATATATACCTTCAAGGACTCATAACTACTTAAGCTACCCTACTCAATTTATTCTACTTGCTAGAAACTCATAGAATTACAAAATATTAAAGACATAACTAGAACTAATGGCTATGGGTACCTACAACTTAGACTGTAACTGAACTGTTACTAATGAAATGATACTGTAATAACTTAAAACTGATAAAAACTAATGACTCAACTAAATTAACCTCCAAAGTACTATTGGTTAACCATTGCATGCATATTCATTAACAATAAGCAAGATATGAGATTCTAGTTAACTTGCATATGATTCATGAAGTACTAATAAACTAATAACAACTATTAAACAAAAATGAATAACTGGAAAATGAAGTGACGAATAGTACCTTGAGCAGCCTACTCAAGTGTTTGTTCTCACTTTAACTAAACCCAAATATAGCTATTAGATTTTACGCATCCCATGTTCAATTAACTCCATTCATTGCATATCATGAAAGATTACAAAAGATCTTTTCACAGATTGTATTCAATCATTTTGAATATTCTTCATGTCTTGAAACTAAAAGTAACTGATAACATAAAATTGAAAGACCAACTATCCTACATATTCAATCAACATCTATATACAAGTTTGAGGGAATCTTATTCAAAGCAACAACTTAATTAAAATCATTAACTCCACTCCCAGATATTTAGAGCGTAGAGTTAAGACTAATTTATTCAACCTATAACTAAAAAGGAAAAGGAATCCTAATAGGACTAAAACTCTGTCAAGACAAAATTGAATGTAAACATACAACCATTTGTCAAAATCCCATAAGTGAAGTAGACCTCTTCTTCAACATTTATTAACTGGTTATAATAACACACGTTCAACCTTCATCAAGTGCCTTTAATCAACAACTATCACGCTCAACTTAACCTGAAGCTCCCCTATTTTGTCATCTCAAGCTCCTTTTGCTACGAGCTAATCTTGCAACTGATGTGTGCCATGGTTCTTCTTTAGTTGCAACAATTTAATTTTTCAAAACATGTTCACAAGGATAACTATCATAATCAAAACATAACATTCCATCAACATTCCATACGTATCTTCATATAAATCATACAATACTAGTATATTATAACCATAATTCCATCATTATATTTAAGGTTCAAATTTGCATAATAGATATGAAAGGATAGTATAATGTAGGAGCATTATCTAGAAATTTTATCTAAAGGTGTCTCAAAATATGTATAAAAACAATAGAAAATGAGCTATTATCTAGACCTATCACTTGGTTTGTGACAATTTCTCTTGGAACTCCATATCTTGTGAATATGTCTGCATATAGATACTCTACCACATTCCCATCTCTTGCAAACTATAAAGCCTTAACCTCTACCCATTTTGTAAGGTAATTTATGTAGACTAGTATGTACTACTTGTTGTTTGATGTTGGTGAAAAGGGGCCAATAAAGTTTAATCCCCATTTATCAAATGGTGCTATTACCAACTATGGTTGTAATGGAATTTCATCTATCTTTGTTGGTTTTCCCATTGTTTAACATCTATCACAACTCCTAGTATATTTTATTGCATCTATATGAAGATTTGGCCAATAATAGCTACTATTCAAAATCTTAAGAGTTGTCCTCTTTGTTGCAAAGTGTCCTCCACAGGGTTCAACATGGCATGATATGAGGATATAATAAACTACATCTTCTCATTATCTTGTTTAATTTGGGCCCATGTAGAATAAGTATCCAACTATCCATGAGTAGGGAAAACTCTTGTGAACTTATTGTCTTTTCTCTCTTTGTGAGAAATGGGGTGGTGTTTTTCTTGTTACAAGATAGTTGGCAATATTTACATGCCAAGGCATATGTAGAGATAAAGAAAATAAATGCTCATCTAGGAATGAGTCATCAACAACATCTTTTGATTTCATTGGTAGTCTAGATAGAAAATTTTCCACTACATTTGCTTTACCTGGCTTATCCATAATAGTAATGTCAAATTCTTGAAGTAACAGTAACCACTTGAAAAGCCTGCCACCAACCATTAATTTGTTCATGAGATATCTAATTGTTGTATGGTCAGTGTGTATGAACATTTAATACCTTGTAATGTAATGTCTAAATTTGTTTATTGCATAAACTACTACCAACATCTCCTTCTCTGTCACTATATAATTGAGTTCTACCCCTTGAATATTTTTGTTGATATAATATATGGCATACTCTTTGTTTCCTTCCTTCTATCTAATCACAACTCCTAAAGAAAAATCAGAAACATCTATATGGATATAGAAAGGTAAGCTCCAATTTGGTCCTCTCAAGATAGAAGTTTTTGTTAATGCTACCTTGAGTGATTCAAAGGAATGTTGACAAGCAGTTGCCCATTCAAATTCTATATCTTTTGACAGTAAGATAAATAGTGGGGCTACAAGTTTGCTAAAGTCTTGGATGAATATCTTGTAATACCCAACATGTCTGAGGAAACTTCTAACATCCTTTTGTCTTTGAGGCACAAGGAGTGTTGATATCACCTCTATTTTGTTGGAGTCTACTTGAATTCCTTCATTTGACACAAAATGTCCCAATACAATCCCCCCAGTCATCATCATTAGCATTTCTCATGACTCAGGGACATGTTATGTTCTTTACACCTTTTTAGTACCTTTCCCAAATTGCCAAGTGCTTCATCATAGGTATTCCCATAAGTTGTGAAATCATCCATGTAAACCTCCATGAAATCATGTGTAAAGCTTGAGAACATGCTCAGTACTGCCCTCTAGAAGGTGGCTAGTGCATTGCATAGCCCAAATGGTAAGACATAATAAGCATATGTACCCTAAGGGCATGTGAAAGTTATCTTTTCTTGGTCTTCTAGGGCTATCTTAATTTGATTGTAGCCACTAAATCCATCCAAAAAGGAAAAGTACTTCTTTCTTGCTAATGAATCAAGTACTTGGTCAATAAATGGGAGTGGGAAGTGGTCCTTCCTAGTTGAAGCATTCAATTCACGGTAGTCTACACACACTCTCCATTTCCTTCATTTCTTAGGGACAATTATTAGGGGTGACACCTACTAACTATTAGAGATAGGATAGATAAAGCCTACATCAAGCTATTTTTGCAATTTTAATTTAATTATATTACAAACCATAGGGTTTATTCTTCTTTGGGGTTGCCTAACTAGTTTGAAACCATCATTGACGTAAATCCTATGCATGCATAATGTTGGGCATATCCCCTTCATGTCATGGTAATCCCATTCAAAGGCTGTTGTGTGTGCTTGCAACAAATTAACAGTGATGTTTGTTGTATATCAGTCAATTGAGTGTTAACATTTAGTGTTTTACCTAACATTATTTCTAAAGTCAAGGATGTTATTTGAACATATGAAATGCTAATTCTTGCTATTTGGAACAAATTGGCGTGGTAACAAAGTATGGAAAATTTGGGAAATTGACTTAGATGAATTGGTAGGGATCATATTTTGTAGAGGATCCTACATACATGTTAAATAGTCATGATGTTGTGGGTCCCTACCATATTTTTTCTACATGATGTTTGCAATTAGGTTGTCTTCATATTAGTTTTCTAACAAGGGGTTGCGTTCAATAGTCATCAAGGTTTATAAGGAGTATTGATCCTCCTCATCTAGGGCTGACCATATAGTTTTTTCTAGGTCTACATATGGTTGGGTTGGTGGATAAAGGACTAATTTCTTAATCAAATTCCCATTGGAAAAATCATATTTCCAGACCTACAACCTATGATAGCATATGTTGTTGTCAACTAAGGTCTTCCTAAGATGAGGGGATAGCTTGCAAGATTAGTTTTAGGTTGTAATACCATAAATTCTACAAGGTACTCCCATGAATCTAGTGTTATTACCAAATCTTCAATAATACCCTCAGGTTTAACTGTGGACCTATCTGCCAACTGTAGCTAGTAGGTGCAGGTTTGAGTTATATTAACTATAACAATTTCATGGTATCTTTGGTCATTACATTGATAGTTGCTCCTAAGTCAATTAAGATGTTATTAACAAGAGTGCAATTTATTTTGACATCCATTATAGGGCTCCCAGGATCTGCATACTTGGGGACAATTATGTTTCCCAACATAATGTCTACAATTGTCCTGAGACATGTATAGTCTAAGGGTCTTTTCACTTCCTGTCTAGCTTTTTGAGGCATAGCTCTCTCATTGTTTTAGTATAAATAGGAACTTCCTTAATATCTTGGATGAGGGGTATTTTGATGCAAACATCCCTGAGTTGTCCCAAAAGATCAGTTTCAACTTGTGATTGATGTTTTTGGATTGTTAATCTCTCAAGGAATGGAGGCTCTGGAATTATGGTAGGAGGATTAGCTTGATTTGAGTCAAATTCATTAGATTGTTTGTCCAAGCTCTCTACTGGGAGCTCCTCATCAACCAAACCAATTATGTGATGGGATGAAGGTCCAACCAACATTTTCCTTGATCTATGGTGGACATCGCTCACCTCAACCCCATAAGTAGGGTATTAAATAACTTTGTTAGCATAAGCCTGCTGAATAGGCTTGTTATTCGAGTTAGGTGCAGGTTGTCCTAGAAACTGAGGTGCTCTAGGTGGCTATGGTGTTGGATTTATTGGGTTTGACATAATGGCTTGATGTTGTGGTTGCAAGGGATGCTGATAATTTATGTTTTGATTTTGGCACTATTGACCTCTTTGCCACTGAGGTTCCATTGGTTTTGTTGGGGTGGCCATTGAGACTTATAGTTAGATCCTTGGTAATTTTGTGGTGGCCACATGTTTTACTGTTGTTGATTCCAATTGGATTGAGCCATTAACTATTGTTGGTTTTGTATATTGGCCCAAGATTGAGGGTTCCAACTAGAAAAAAATTGCATTGTTACCAATAAATGACATCTTATAATTCAAAGGGTCTTGGGGCATACCTTGTCTTGGCTACCATGGTTTCCTTTGAGCTATGTAGAATACTTTCCCATTTTCACCTTCTAAAGCATGAAATTTTGATGTCCCTTGCTTATTTTCAAAAATATTTGCCACCTTCTTGCACTTGTAATTAGTCTTTCTTTGTCTACAATGTGGGTAGTATTTTGTAAGGGCTACTTCTATCCCTTACTTCTTTTTCAAATGGAGGGTGTCTAATTGTGTAGCCCAAGTGGCTGATGATATCCTCCTTCATGCTTGACAGAAGATTGCTCAGCTCTATTCTAGAGACTCCATTGGATGACTTGTTGATGGAAGATGTCTTGTCTCTTCTAACCTTCTTGGTGAAAGACCTTGAATAGTTCCTAGATGCTTTGATGATTTCCTCAAATGGTGCCTATGAGATATCTCCTACCCCAGTGAAGTTAAGTGCATCCATGCAATCCTCATTAATCCCTCTCAAGAATATTAACTTTAAGGACTCATCAAAGAGTCTATTTTGGTGTGATTTCTTAAGGCAGAACATAAACCTCTCCATATAATCTTCCAAGGATTCATCTTCCTTTTGTGACATCCTAAAGATGTCATCCCTCTTTCTATCTATGCCTCTGCAATAATCCTAGTACTTTTCTAGGAACTTTATCTTTATGGAATTCCAATTTGGAACATTTCTTCCTAAACCCATGAACCATCTTAGAGCAACATCCTTTAGTGTTGTTGGAAACAATTTAAGCATGTGTGCATCTATTGTATAATCATAACTTCTGCATAGCACACCAAACTCAAAAGGAAGGTATCTAGATCCTCCATTACCAACCCATAGAAGACAGGTAATGCTGAAGGAGGTATGTTCTTCAAAGCATTTACTCTCTCCTAGTTGGCAATGGGGAACTCAAAGCTTACATGCTCTAGTGGGTCTTCAACTGTTGCATTAGCCATGATGTTGATGTGTATGTGAGAAGTATCCTCTATATCTAGTGTGGGTAATGGTGTTAGGGATGATTCTTCTTCAGGAATACCCTCGCTCTATTCACTTTGTTCACCAATATCCTCTAATGCTTCATGTGATGTGGGGATAAATTTTCCTAGAGAATCTTGTTGCCTCCACATATAATGATTATGAATCTCTGGATCAACGGTTCCTACACATCATTAGTAAAGCATGTTGTTGTTGGTTAGTTAAAACCTAATTACCCTAATGCTAAAAGCAAAAACACTAAAATATGAAAACTTGAAATTACACAGGAGAATCTTGAACGTAGCATTGTCCCTGATAATGGCGCCAAAAATGTAAGGCCTTTCTAATGTTCAATCAACTTGGTGTTTATAAGTGGAAACACACTTTATAGGACATGTTCCTAACTGAATAGTTCACCAAACCCTCACAAAGGCTTCATTAAATTATCAACCAAGGCTCATAAGCTTTTGATAGTTTTGGCACTATATATACATTCAAGGATCCTAACTACACCCTATATTGATAAAACATAGGTGGTCACGTATGTAATGAAAACTATAAATATTGGAAAAGAAAATAAACTATCAAATTGTAAAACAAGGAAAATAACATGAATTTATTGCTTATGCTATGGGTACCTTTTGCTTAATTTTGTAACTACTAACTATCAAATTTGAACTTGCAACTAACAAACAATACTAAATTCTAACTTCTAACTTCTTCGGAGACTAACTCAATGTGATGTTACATAATTTAATTCATGCTACAAAACATCATTCATGAAATTCACATACATATAATTGAGAAATTAGATAAATGGATATAGCAATGTAACATCTAATCTAGTATAAAAAATAAGATGGGTTGGTAGTACCTTGAGTGGCCCTTGCTTGAGTTGCTACACCCATAGGAGATATCAAATACACACTTTTGATCAATAAATCATGATAGTAAACTAAAACTCTTTTATTTCATAAACTGGACTTCTTACAATCTGAAAAGAATCTCTAAAGATTTCTTTTGTGATTGGGTGACAAGAAACTAACAACTAAGTACTATTTGGTAAAAAAATTAAAAAAAAAGATTTGCTCCTCAACCACCGATCCCAATATATAGGCTCAGGAGGATTTTTATTCATACAAGGACTAAAAATAAAACATAAATGTATACATCCACTCTCCCTCGAGAATATGGAGAGGACTAGTCTTTGTAACTGATAACCATAATTGAAAAAGATAGAAGAAGAGAATTTAAACTATAACTTTGCCCTAATGGGATGATAAAGATATGCTCCATACAAATTGTCATGTCATTAAACTTCCCTACTCAGAGTAGACTCCTTCTTTCTACCATCTTATTTGGTGTTGGTGGTGACTCATAGTTGACCATTCAATGGTCGTCTTCATTCCTTCCTAGAATTATCATGTTTCAAGTGTTTTAGCTTCTCCCTTGCAATTGGTTGTGGTCCTTATGCCGTGGGTTGGGAATCCAGTTGTTGCAAGCTACAATCTTCTTGGCTACAAGATGTTAGTTTTGTTACCAAGACATTCACACCACTATCAACCACAATTAAACCATAAAAACATACTAAATCCTATGAACATTCATACACCCTCATAAACATATATCAATATATCATATTCATATTTCCACATATTCAAGTCTGTCAAAGTGCATAAAAGGCATATAAAAGATGTATGAAGTCTTGGAAATGTTTGTGAAACTCAACAAATGATTTGATAAAAGCATAATTGATGAAGGAAAAACTAGCCATTATCTAGACCCATCACAAGGGATGACGAGAAGTAGATGGATTCAATAGTTCCACAAAAAAAAAGAAAAAAAGCTAAGCACTTATAACATAAAATTATAATTCCAACATAAAATAATTACCAATGATGTAAGTTAGGTGGTTACTAGCATAACTATGATGACAACTAGCCTTGATGTATTTCCCATGTGTTTTGTATCTTAGAAACTAACGACAACAATGAGACAAAGAATCATCAACATCCAATTGATTTCTAGAATGTATATTTGTTCATGTATTTTCTCATAGGAATGTACTACTTTACCCTAGGAGAGCATAGTGCCAAGATTTGATTGATAATTGAAAATATTCTATTGATGATATCTTAAATTCCAACCATAAATACAAGTATGACAATTCTTAGAAATACTCATCATACAATTTTTGACACATATATGTAGAATCAAATTAGATCATTATTATCTATATATGACGGTGTTTCAAAAGTTAGGTAGCTTGACCAATATATGCTAGGATTAAGGTAGAATACGCCATAAAAGTGAAAATAATCTTGATGGTTGAATGCAAGAATTGTATGAATTTGGAAACATCTCCCCTAGACCCTATGTGTATTGTAAGTTACAAGACAAATAAACAATATTCAATTATCATGCAAGTATGAAGGAGAATTTATAATCACATTTCATTGCATAACCTTTAGAAAAACTTTATGGGCAATACAATTTGATGTACCAAATATTGAATAAGATAACATCCTCCTATTTCACTCTAAATGCCCAAGTTATTCATGTTGAATCCTCCACAACCCCCATGTTTAAATAAAGGAAGCATCTATCAATATCCATGTAAATTCCCTCAAATTATCATAATTCATAGACTCATTTTCATGAAGAGTTGATAGGGTGGTACAATAAAAAAAATTGCATAGGAAAAAATTTGAGAGCATCATATGACCATTTTAATCTAAAAGAAGGTTATTTGGTATATTATATCCCTATGCATATAATTATGCTTATGTATTGATTTTATAGTAAGTACACTTTGAGTAATATAGAAATAAGTGCATACAGTGTTTTCACATGAGAAGGGTCATAACATCTCTAAGAAAATACCTAATTATTAGATATAGGTACTTAGAGTCTTGGAAAGAATAAAAAATTTCACAATACAATGATTGTCGAATTCTATAAGTATGATGCCTACTCTATGAATGTAGTTGATCTAATTGCATCAATCTCGTATAGAGTGTTTCTGACAATCTAGGTTAGAATTCATTTTTCATTCATTTTTACATAATACAAACATGTTTATCTTTATTGAGTCTTTTTAATTAAACTATAAATTATTAGTGTACAATAATCAATTTCAAGGTTGTTCCCTTTATGGTGTATGTCATTGCATATATCAAAGACAACACCTAGCTGGTTCAATTTTTTTTGTTAACCTAGGGTATCCCTAGACTCAGTCTAGTGCATTGATACCCTGGACTCTGTCCAGTGCATTCCCTTTACGAGGCGAGCCGAGGGCGAGCTGAGGCAAGAATAATCCTTGGGGCTGCACCAAACCTTCTACCGAGCCAGATGCATTGGGTAAAGACCATGTCTCAAAGTCGAGCCCAAGACTCAAGCCAACTCCACTACTCATACAGGCCAGATGACCAATCTTTTTTACTTTTATTCAATTGCTAGTATTGTAAACATGTTGTAGTTTATACCTATTTTAGATGCTTGATAGGTATTATCATTGGTCAATATTATCATTTTGCAGTTTTCAAGATGACCCATTCATTAAAAGTTTGAGAATGTACCAAACTTGCATCTATAGATCTATGTCCTTTTTATTTAGGTTATGCATAATTAACTTTAATTTTCACTATTTATTTTACTTTGACATGACTCTTCACAATAATTCATATGAAATTCAAAGTGAAGGCAAAATGTAATGGTTAATAATACATCCCATACACTTTCCCCTTTTTTTTGGGCCTATTTTAATAGGGCCATCCTCAATACAATGACTAGGCACAAGTGGCCTATTCTAGCTCAAAAAAAGCAAAAAATAATCTAAGCCCTACTTGATTCCATCTATATATATTATGAGGGTGTGGTCTTAATTTTTACTTCATCCATTCCTTTGTAGCCCAATCAAGTCTATAGTATGTGTTATTGGTTCATGTTAATTCCATGAATCACAAAAAATGACCCCTAAACTTCTATAATTTAAATTTAAATTTGGGCTCTTGTTGACTTCCTCTAGCTAGTTTTTATGTGTTGATTTAAGTAGAAAATATGTTGTGTGCTAGGGTGTTGTATTTAATGACAAGGCCCAAATCATTTCAACTATACATGAGCATCTAAAGTTCTCATTCCAATTCTCATTATCAATCAAGGAGAATATTAGAACATCAACATTGTAAGCATTCGCTACATGTTTGCTCATTATTTTTTATCCTTCTAATCAAGCCATTAAATTAGGAATAGGTGTTTGATCAAAGGAGAACATCCTTGCCCAACAAACTCTTCAATAATGTTTATTGACACCACCGCTTTCAAATGCAAGTAGCAAACATTAAGGTGAATATATTGACGGGTGTAATTTATACTTAGATCATTTTTATGTGCATAATTCAAATCTATGTGTAGAGTTCAAATCTACAAATCCTATATTTAATCTGATTCATTTTCATACACATAGATTTAACCCTTATCAAATTATGAAGAAAACCTAATTCAAATTTCATTGTTAAACTAATTAAATTTATTATTTATCACATGTAAAAGACTTAAGTTTAATAAAATAATTTATTTTATTTCTTTAAGTTTAATAAAATAATTTATTTTATTTCTTTACAATTTTATTAAACAAATTGGAATATTTCCTAAATAACTTTTGATATAAAATTAAACTATATTATTTATCACATTTAAAAAATGGATAGTTCATTTTATTTATTTATAATTTTATTACACAAATTAAAACCTTTCCCACATATCTTTAATATAAATTTTTACTTTACACTTAAAAAATCTTTAATTTAATAAATGTTTAAAAGTAATTTCTTTTATATTAATTATCAAAAGGTATTTTATAGTGGAGAATCATTAACACAATATTTTATTTAATCTACAAAGTTTTATAGAAATATCTAATGTTACCTCACCTTTAGGGCATACGAAAAAACCGAGCGGCCACTTCAATAGCGCCTCTTACTCAACAGTCCCCCGATGGACTAAGATTAAAGAGTCTCGAGATTATTTATCCCACATGCAGCAGCGAAAGAGAGGGGAAGAAAATGTTAATATAAATATTGAGGAAAGACGCGTTTCAAAGCATACCTTTCTCGGCCTTTTGGCTAAGATCAAGTGTAGTATCTGTTCTTATCAGTTTAATATCTGATACGTGGTTCAATGAACCACACGATATTAAATTAATTTCTTGAGGGGGAAGCCTCAAACAGTAGCTTGCTACCAGAGACTTCGCGCGTCGCTTCTGTATTGCACTACAGCAGAAGCCTGGCGCACCCCACACCCCCAATTCAAATCATAAATAAATTATTATTCAGGTAACCAAAGGAGTGTTTATAGCTGATTGTCTTGTTTGCAATTGTTCTGGTAATCAAATAAGTGTTAAGCTGATTTGCTTGTCAGAATTATTATTTTGGTAATCAAAGGAAGTGTTCAGCTGATTTGCTTGTTTAAAATTGTTCTGGTAATCAAAGGTGTTTTTAGCTGATTCGCCTGTTTAAATTTTAATATGTTTTAACTTGCAATTTCGAATGAATTGACTCCTATGGCAATGAATCACGGTAGAAGATCTTTGCAGCTTACTTTCGAAATCTTGCATAAGATTGATCTCTTCTGACAGGGCAAAGCTACTGGAAAGACGCAACAATATTTTCTTACAGAAGGATCTGGATGATGAGTGGAAAGAAAATTTCCTGTTTGCATCAACTCATCTGCAAAAAATGTAGATGAAACTCCAAATCTGGAAAGAGAAGAATTCCGCCATAACTGAGCAAAATAAAGTGTGAAAAACGAAAAATCCCTTCATATAGGAATTGGAGCTGCCTTAGATTATGTTGCTGTATAAATTGTTAGCCTGATTCTGAATTCTGCACGAAGGAGGCTGAATATGTCAAAATTTAGTAGTATTTATTCTGAATTTCTCAAAATTTAGTAGTTTTTGTTCTGATGTGTAATTAAAGAAGGCGTCTCATAATCTAATGTTCATCGAAGGAGATCAAAATGAGCAAAGAACACCCATCAAATTGCAATACTACAAGGTCAAGTATGCATTGATGACAACTGTTTTAAGTGCTCGTGAAAAAGCACTTCTGAGGAAGTAGTAAAAGACAGAAAAATGACAAAGTTATGAATTGGGAGGTGAATTCAATTCATTCAGATTAGACACGGGAGTTGGTCCTTTTATCTGTTAGTAAAGAAGCCATTGATTGTAAACGGATTGTTCAAAATCAAGTTCATATTTGATGGTTCAATCAACAAGAAAAAACAAAAGATTGGTAGCTGATAGATATTATACAAATAAATTGAAGGTGTTAATTAGGAGGAAACATTTATCCCAGTCACAAAGATGATCACACTTAGAGTGTTCATACTTCATAGTATTTGTTTCCTAATACAGTTGTAAAAGTTATCAAACGGATGTGAAAAATACAGTTTTGAATGGAGTTTGATAAGAGAGGGTATATGTGACACAAAGTACTTTCGTAAGGAGGATTTTAGAAATCTAATGGTGATTCAAACTTACATTAAGATTTTTAATCACAAGTTACTCTTTATAGTGTTGCATGTTGATGATGATGAGATTAATCACTTATGCATGAAGTGAAAGAAGACATGAAGATCATTTTTGAAATGCCTAATCTTAGATTACTTCATTTGGAGTTAAGTGTAGCAAACATCTTAAAAAATTATATCAAATGAAATACATCAAAGAAATTCTTACAATTCAAAAGAAAAACTGCAAATCTTCACTAGCACTAATAGAGATGGGAATTAAGTTGATTGAAGATCTAGATGGTAAAACATTTAATTTATAAGAGTTTGGTAGGAAATTTGATTTACTTGACTATTACTCATCCAAACATATCTTATGCAATTGGGATTTTGTTTGAGTTAATGACATCCCAAACATAGTCATTCACTAGCTTAAAAGTGAGTTCTAAGATACATTTAAGGAGCACATAACTTCATATTAAAATATTCAAAGAATGAAGATTTCAAAATTTTGAGTTTTTAATATTCAAACTAGGCATGTTTTATAGTATCTAGGAAGACATTTGGTTACTACTTCAATCTTGGATCCACCATTGTTTCATGGAGTTGTAAGAAGCAACCTAATGTTGTATTATTGTTCATAGAAGTAAAGCATGAGGTAGTTGTTGTAGCAACATGTGCAATAATATGACCTAAATCACTTGAGGATCTTTGACACTCATAACTTGATACCATGGTAATGTATCATAAAAATCAAAGTGAGATGAAGATATCAAAGAATCTAGTGTTCCATGCTCGCATAAAGCATATTAAAGTACACCATCACTTCATTCATGAGCGTGTCCTCAATAAGGAAATTGAGCTAGTTTATATGCCAACAAATGAGTAGCTTGTTGATGTCTTCACCAACTTTTTGAGCAGGGATAAGTATGTATACTTTTAAAAAGGAATTAGTGTTAAATGTTCTTCATTTGTACGTGGATAGCTAATAAGTCTATTTTTTATAGGTAACCTCATTATTTAGTTGTTTTGTATGATGAAATAAAGTTCTTATTGTTGGAAATATAAACTCTATTCATCATAATCCTTAGCATTTGTTACATAGACACATCTATCTATATTTTTCTTATTTAAAGGATATTTAGATCCCTAAATAACATATATAGAAAATATATATGGATTTTATGGCTTCACTTCTTCCACATGAAATTGAAAATCTTCTTCTATCATGAGATGTTGACTATAGGATTATATTGTTAGCTTTAGGCCTGAGATCATACTTTCCATCTACCACATTGTTTGAGTTGGAGCACGTCGCTTTAGAGCCAAATATAATTGTAGACACCTAAAACTTATCATTGTTATTACCTAACTATTTCTTCTATAATTGATTGAATACAACCCTTATTATTCAATTAGTTATTCTATTTTCATTCTATTATTAATTAAACAATATTTTATTAATTAATTAATAAGGTCACTATTCATCAATATTCACCTGCATCTATTTCTTACCTACATCATCTAATCATCTTCCTCATATAGTCCATCTTTGGTGAGTAAATCCAATTATTTATTTACCTAAATCCCCCCATCTTTACCCTAAAAATTAAATAAATATATTATTATTTAATTTACCCATTTTCTTCTACTTTTCGTTAAGTGGGCTAATCTAATTAGCCCCCTAATTCCCCACTTGCACATCCATATCCTTGGTCAAATCTTTCACATCCCCACTTGTGTGCAAAAGGATGATCTTTTATATACAAAACATGGATCTTTGTACATGTGACATGGCCTTGATACCATGTCACATGGGTCAAGTTCTTTCACATACCCCTAATCCAATTTTAAATTCCTCCAAGGGTACTCTAAAGTACCCCTTCCATCTCATCCCTCAATTTCCTCCAAGGAGAATCTCCACCCTTGATTTTCTCCTTAATCCCTCTAACTCCATCTCCTCCAACCACATAAGGACATTTATCCTCCTTTCATCTCCCTATGACTCTCAACCATTATGATCCATTGATGCCATCTTTTAATCTTATCCATCCATCAACTTCTCCAAAATTCTATAAACTGGTCTCAACCCAAGCCATTTAATTAAGGACCTCTTATGCAACCTTATGCTACTAGAAAGAGCACTCACATCCAACCATCCATGATCACAACCACTTCATCTTGGTGCAACAAGGGTTGATTATGGTAAAATATTTATGTTTTTATCAATGTTTACTAACCTTTATGTTTAAGCAAGAGTGTGGCTTGTGTTTTTGAGTAGAAAAGGTTAATATTGCTTTGGTTTACTCTAGTAGGATCAAAATTTCATGCACACATCTCTAGTGTGCCTAGTGGGACCTAAGTCTTTTTTATTATTGATCAAAATTTACTTTTCTTGAGTATTGTCATGTGTAGGTTACAGTTGGGTGACCTTGTCACAATTAGGCAATTTGGTGACAAGTAGAGGCGGTTGCATTTAGTAGTTGCTAAGAACCCATCTTCTTTTTCTCAAAGTTGATTTCCTGCAATCTTGTTAAAATTCCTTTTTTGTTTGTTGATGAAAATTGGTTTTGTAGGACCATATGCTATCCAAGTTACTTCTTGGCATCAAAAAGCTAACCTAAATCAACCTCCAATTGACCAAAATTTTGCTTTCTGGGCAAGGACTCATAATTAGGTGATTCTGTCATTGTTAGGAAGTCGCATGACCTACTGAGGCGGTTGTGTGACGTATAGGGGTGGTTCTATAATCAAGGTAAAATTTTCAAACTTTTGGGTTTTAGCAATTTTCTAGTGGTATAGTGGTTCTACTTTGTGTTTCAACGATTGTGCTCCTTATAAATTTCCAAAATATTTATTTCATTTTGAGGAAATAACCTATTGACATTTGACTTGGTTGTGATGTTTATCTTAATATTTTACCCTATAGATTTCACATAAGTCAAGGACAAATTTCCAAACTAGTAACGGTTTCCTTGCAACCCCTCTTATCAAAGCCTTTATTTGTCACTAATTTAGGATCATTTATTAAAGGAGGGGGAAAGAACTTGTATGCTTTTTCTTGATAGCCTATATGACATATGCTCTCCCCTTAATCCCTTGGGTGATCTTAGGGATCAAAAGTCTTATATCCTCTATGCTTTGTTTAGTTTAAAACCTAAAACACTAGTACCATGTATGCTCTCTCCTTGTACTTTGTGTAATCTTGAAAATAAAAAGTGCTTAGTGTCTCTTTCTCATTAAGAGGCCTACTTGGGGATTTCATCACTCCAAGGGACAACCTCAACCATACATTTAAGTAGGGTATAAAAAGGGAGAAGAATGAAATTTGTACCTCAATATAGTCACATTGTGTTTAGTGAATACTTGGCCCCCCTAGTGATTAAAGACACAAAGTGAAGGGTTGGTTTGAGAATTATGCTTCCAACCCACACTTGTAGATGGGATAGTGTTCATGGTATTCCTCTAGTGAACTTATAAATAAAATCCTAACACCATTGGCCATCATTTAGTGTGGTACAAAGGATGAAGATCACCCCTTGAAGGTACTCACAATGTACCTCTAGATATGAAGATAGAATTCACCTTGGTAAAACCTTTGGTGCTCCTTGGTAAGGGATTTCATGTGTACATGGCTATCCTTGACTATCCTTCATCTAGTAGATGGTATTAATGGTTAATTCCATTGGGAGCCCACACTAAGTGTCATACCTACTTAAATAATCATATATTGTTGTTATTGTTGACGTTTATTCATCATTGATACCCATGCAACCCCTTAAATCCAAACCCTTAAAATTATAAAATCATCTACATGTTGATTGATTATTTTCAATTGTTGCCAAAGTCAAGCATCCCAATCTATTCAATCCATCACCCTAATCATCCATCCATCCCCATCCAAATCATAACTAAAAAAAGGATTTTAATCCCCCTCCCTCTAATCATTCCATCCTAATAGTTTTCTTCTCATCTCCCTTCTAATCCATTCTATTCCAAATCCCCCTTCTAATATTTTCAATCAAAATCCCAATCTAATCCCCTTCTTCTATTTCTTATCAAATTCCATCCCTTCAATCATCTTCTTCTAACCCAATCCCCCTTAATCTAATCTAAATACATTTTTTTTCTCTCCAATCATCATTCTCAAATAAATATTTCCTTTCATCCTTCACCTATCCCATCATCCTATGTTCCTAGATCAACATCCCTTCTCCACTTCTCATCTAAATCATTCAAACTCCTTTTGTAGTAAAAAAATAAATATTCAACTATAGTTCAACATGTATTTGTCACCTTCTTCAATGGTTTTGTCTTATTTTTCATCCTTTCAAAAAGCATCTAACTCCTAATCAAAATTTTAGCCCATAATCCAATGGTTCCATTGCATTATTCAAAAACTCTGTTCTATAGTGTCACTAATGGGGTCATTGTAATCCTCATCATTTAACTTATCAATCCAAGGCGATGTCCATGGTTGTATGCAAAAGAGGACGGAGAAAATTTGCTTGACAGTCTATTCTACAATCACTTGCAAAAATCAAGCCTATTCTGGAGCACACTTGCATAAAAGGAAGTTACATGAAAGGAAACTAATATAAGACACACTTGCATGAAAGGAAACTAATATAAGGCACAGTTGCATGAATTGAAAATGCTAAACTACTTCACACTTTGCTAGAAATGAAAAGCTTGCTTGATTTCAAATTTACTCTAAAAATTCCAGAAATACATTGCTTGAAATGAAACTAGAAACTATCCTATTTCCTCATGCCAAAACAAGTCTTTCTAATCCCTCCCTTCATTCTTTGATTACAATGCATTTATAGAATTAAAAGATGAGTCTCATAGCCATGCAACAACTTGCTAGAAAATAGGAACATGTGTGGAGAAAGAAAGGATAAGTCTTCACTCCATTTTGTTGAGTCAATCTCTTTTGTTCGTCCAAAACAACAATCCCTACTTTTCAACCCTTTAAACTACTTCAAAAAGGTGTTAGAGTGTTGAAGAAGCCTTCCTTTGACCTTTTCTATCATTAAAAATCTTAAATCTGCTCCTATATGCTCTCAACTGCTCATAAATTGGGTTGAACAACTCCCTAGATATTTGCAACTACCCCTATATTCTCTCAACTTCTATTCAAGTCACTCCAATTTCCTTTAATGCTTACAACTGTTGTGCCTTAACTGCTCAACCTCTATCATACTTAGTTCCAAAAATTATGGAGTATGGAAGCAAACAAATGAACAAATTTTGGGAATTCTGGAGCATGGGAGCAAATTTCTGGAGCATCAGACTGGTGAAGTTATCTCTCAAACCATGAATTAGGTTTTCATGAAATTTATGGGTTTTTTTGTCTTCTTGTCTTCGAATTTCTGTCCAAAAAATATCAAGAACCCAAATCATAATTTTCAAAATATAATGAAATCTTTGACTGTTGCAACTGAAAATCTCTTACTTTCCTTATCATACTCAGTCTTGATAAACTCCATAATTAAGCAAAATACATGATTTTATTTGGCTAATAGATGAGACATTTTTTTGTCTCATCAGTCACCACTATTTAGTGGTCCTATTATCAAATAGTCAATTTTTTACTATACTTAGGTGGTTCTATCCTCATAGTCTTGAGTTTAAATTTTTCATCTATCTTCGAATCAAAATTCCTATTATCAAATATATGGTATACTTAGATGGTTATGTCCTCATAGTATTGGGTTCACAATTTGTTAATATTCAAATTAGTGTTCCAAATAGGTGGTTTTGTACTAAGGAAATTATGTCCTCATAGTCAGGTACAAAGTTTTAGTCAATATTCAAATTAGCAATCCTTTCACCAAATAGGCAATTTCATACTATACTTAGGCACTCATCTCCTCATAGTCTTGGGTGCAAATTTTTAGTCAACCTTCAAATCAACAGTCTTGTCACCAAATAGGTAGTTCCATGCTATACTTAGGTGGTTCTGTCCTCATAGTATTGAGTCCAAAATTTTAGTCAACCTTCAAATCAATCATCCTGTTACTAGATAGGCGGTTTCATACTATCTGTAGGTGATTTTATCTTGCATATTATTAGGTCCAAAATTTTACTCAATCTTTAATTCAACGGTCCTGTTATCAAATAGGTGGTTCTATACCATAACTCAATGATTTCATCCATAAGTCATTTTCATCATTTAGTGGATCCATTCATGCTTTAGCATATATGTATTGTCTTTCAATGATTCTATTACATTTTGTGACTCTTTTATTTTAAGCATCCCCAATCAAATTCATCTCATCCAATCCCATCAATTGACCCTATCCCAAATCTGAGCTTAATCTAGATCCTAATTTGAGATTTAATAAACTAAATCTAAGATCTTTTGATATAGAAACAAGTCTTACATATTTTCTTCCATTTTATTCTAATGATTTCTCTTTTAATCATCCCTTCCCATCCATTATTTTCCTTCATCCTCATCCAACTCATAAAATGAACAACATGGATACATTTTGTTTTGATGAGTCTCCTTATCATAATCATCCAAAAAATCTATTTGATATCAATGATGATGATAGTATTATTGATCAATATGATTATGAAATTGATCCCCTTGATGCCATCATTTATAGCAAGCTTTCCCCAAACACCCACCACTTACCCATGTCTTTTGACGAAGCAATGGCTAGCACAAGCTATTCCATCATGCCTCTAGGCATATATATCAATCACACTTATCCTAACTTTGACAAGGGAAATCCATTCTATACCCTATCCATATGTCCCTATTTTTTTACACCCATACCTCCATATTTCCCCTACACTTATCCCAATCTCCATATTTGTATGACACTTCCATCACCTTCACCTATAATATGATTCTATTATCCCACTATCCACCAATCCATAATACTATTCCTCCATCTAATCCTAACCCTCCATCTAATCATAATCCTCCATATAATCCTAAATAATATAAATATTTCTCTCTAGAATTCCTCCAAGGACTCCTAGCAAAGAAACTATCACAAATCCACACCCCAAAGTTGAGTCATGTCACCCCACTCAACCATCTAAGGTCATAATTAATGAGGCCGTTCTTCATCCCACACCTATCATTCCTATTCTAACTCTTAGCACCATCAAAACCATTGGAACCACACAACTTGACTCCTAATCTCCTACTCCTAGCATTATCCAATCTCAATCCCAAAAACCTCGTGAATCCCCCATCTCTCCATGTACCCCACTCAAAGATTCTATCCAACACTCATTTCCCACCAAATATACCAAGAGATTTTTCCAAAGCATACTAAAACATCCCCCTTCCAAATCAAGATCATGCTATCCCATATAATCCCTTTAACAATCACTTGCCTCATCCTACCCAAACCATCCCCACACCATCAGCTTATCCGCTGGGTCCCCTTAGCTTCACCCATTGTGATTCTCTCATAATAGAAGAAAAAATCATATCCACCATCCATCTCCCTCCAAATAATAATGAATTTGTTCCTTTCTTACAAAATAACAAACATCCAATTATAAACTAAATGCTCAAGAACATGAACAATCAAAGAAAAGGATTAGGCCTTCATGAGAAAGGTATCTTGGAGCCCATCCATATAAACAAAATCCACAATCACAATGCCTTGGTTACATATCTCAAGGAACCCAAACTAAACATGTTGGTACAACCTTTGTTCAACCTAATATGGATTCTTACAAAACCATAATAGGCTCTTCACATTCTTCCTCCAATAAATCCATCAACATCCCTCCTCCTCCATCATACCAATACAAAATGTCCATTACTATCCCTCATTCGTCCATTTAGGGTCTTATGTCCCACAATCCACCACAACACATCCTCCACCTACTAAATCCATTTTGAGCCCTTATATCCCAAAATATCATCCTCTATCTTACCCTAATCATTCCCTTATCCACACATCCCCTATCCCTATCACCCATTATAAAAATCTCATTCCTATCATCCACAATTAGGATAAATAAGGACACACATCCAAGCACCCCATTCAATATTTGATGTCCATCACTCCATTCATATTCTCTCCACATTACCCATCTTCCCACACTCACACCATTGCTCTTGGGATAAATTTGGATGCCAAATAAAAAATACATGAATAAAAACATCCACCAACATCTAAGGATCACCATGTCCCTTTAACAAGACATGCTAAAATAACACAAAATATGATCCAAAAGTGCAATAAATCCCAAAGGTCACAAAGGCCCACCAAAGAAAAAACAAAAACCATGTGTATCCCAAAATAAAAAGAAGTAATACATCCAAAATCAAAATTCAATATGACATCCAAATATGTTATCCAATAGCTAAGCATCCCCATCCTCCACCTCCTAAGTCTATTTCGGGTCCCCATATCCCAAAAACCACTATCATATGCTTTCCATCATCCCCAAATCCCACATCCACTTCTCATCCAACCCTTCAATTCTTGTCATGATGTGTGTCAATGTTGGTCTTGAAAACATGCCCCTACCACACTCCCATTCCATCCTTCCATCCACATGATTACCAACACATCATCCCTTATCCCACATATCTCCCCCATCAAACCCCTCTAATCCAAGCCTTTGTGTAACCCACTTATACTCACAAGGTTGTACCAACATTTAATAATCAATTCCACATGGGCTCATATCACCTCAATATAGAAATAAATGCTTGAGTCCTCCATACTTCCTTGCATGCTCCATAAAAAATTCTTATCCAAATTATCTTTCCTCTCTCATCCTTATTTAACCAATCCTTCCTCCTTCCACCCTCAGTCAATAAAATTCCCCAAAATTAAAAAAATATAAAAGAAAGTAAAGAGAAAAAAATCCATCCAATGGTGAAAATTTGATAAGCAAGGGGCTTGGGTAAGTACCTTCATTAAAACTTGGAAAATATGCATCATGCATAAATTCCCCCCATCCATTTTTTCTCTACACTTGGGGAAAAGTTTCTTCTAGCTACCCATTCATCATATCATCCATCCCACCTACCTGTTCTACCCATCATATCCTATCCATTCCAATTCCTCCACCTCACTTTTTGATTTTGATAAAGATAGGGGGAAATATCCATACATGCTTTGGATACCTCATGGAACATATTCCTCCATTACACCTTTCATAATTCCTATATCCTCATATCCTTCCATCCTTCCTCCCCTCTAATCCATCCATATTATCCACCATTTAATCCTTCCACATACATTCATATCCCTTATGTTGGTTGTTTTTCTTGTAGCCTTCAACCCTAAGGAGAAACACAATGCCTAAACTAGGAGATTAAAGATTTAGGACAAGGAATCTGCACTATCAATAGATTGAATACAACAAAAGCCAATGAACAAGGCTATGAAAGCCTTTTTCACCTTGAGCTCCATGAGACTTAGGAGGGTGTTCCTAATTGTAGGTCCAAGCATATGATAAATTTGTGCCAGATAAAAGCTACAGACCTATGTAAACTTGTGCCAGATAAAAGCTACAAACCAATGTAAGTGGATAATTCTTAGATATATGAGTAATGGGCATTTTATATTCCACTAGATTCAAGCATAATACCATTTACATTGAACATTTTTGAGAACACATAACTTAGATATCTTCATATCAAACACATAGAAGGTTAATAGATGAATTTCTCTCAAATTTAGCCTCTATACTCTTTCAAATTCCATAAAGATATAGGGAACTGAGATAACATAAACAACAAAGAAAACAAACATCAAAGTAAAAGGGTTTTTAGATTTTAAGATTTGGGACCAAACTAAAAACAGAAGATGCACAAAATTGACTGGTGCCAAGAAAAGGGCCACATAGTCATATAACAAGCATTTTATCTTATCATGTTAAACATGTTTTGAAGATCTTAAAAATGTTATCACCTTATGATAATAAGACCACTAAAGCTTATCAAAATGACCATTCTTAGAAATCCACCTGGAAACACAATACTCAAATTACATTCATTAAAGTAATTACATTGCTCCTTGAACAAAAGGAAATAACAAATGCAATTCAAATGTAGTAAATGTGCATGAAAGACTCAGATAACCCTTGATTATTGAATTTAAAGAGTATCACATCTCATCCCTGGAGACAATCACAAGATAAAATATATTCATGAAGTATAATTTAAAACACAGAAAAATCTCAAACTAATGACTAACAATTATATACCTCAACCTAACTTTACAGTTCATATAGAGCTTTTGTATGCCTTGCAAAAATTCAAAAATTGGAACCCTTAAAAATGAGAAGAAGAACGAATAAAAAAGAAGAAGCAACCCTTAAATGAATCTGTAGTTGACACCTGGATCCTTCATCTTCCTTTGATTTGCAACAAGAAACTAGAAAATTCTTCTCTTCACTCCTCACGCATCAAATTTTTCCTGCAGTGAAAATTATTTGCTTCATGTTTTCACCATTTACACTACAATTGAATTTACCCTATTTTCCCATAAAAGCTTTTACTCCCAGCAAAGAAGACCCTTGTTTTATACAGTGAATATTTAATTCACTTTATCAGGAAAAATAAAATTCTTACTCGTGCCCTTTCACCTTACATTTTATATTTAAAATATTTACTTTTTAATGGTGAAGACATTAATTTATTCACCGGGCACTAAAATCTTTTCCCCTGTGCTTTTTCACTTTTCACTTTATATTTAAAATCTTGCTTTTAAATAGTGAAAACCCCAAATCTTTTCCATCGGGCAACATGTTTAATTCACCATCAATGTAATACTTTAAGCAATGCCTTTTAAAAATTTGTCATCGGGCCCACCACGAGCCTTCCCCACACACCCCACACCTTCCCGTGATGTCATCGTCCATTCTCGTGGGGCTAGCGAAGGACGGTGCAGCTTGGTCCACGCTTCCCTTACCAAGACCATTGATCAAGCCCTTTGCTGGTCTTCGTGTTTTTCTCCTTCTTAATAGTCATTAGCTTCACCAATCAAACATTTGCAACAGATATCAAATAACTCTATCTTCTTCTTATCGAAGCTAAGAGTGGAAGCTCGCCCCTAAAACATTGAAGCCGAGGACCTCATAAACTATATGTTTTTGTTGTTGAAGTATTGCAATTGAAAACCCTTGCATTATAATCTAACATCCAAGCGTAGCCTATAACCTGAGGGCACCAAATATGTTATTCTTAATAATGTTATTTACAAATTTTCCACAACACACCACCCCACAATATTTTTGAGCTCAATATAATGCAATTAGGGTAATCTGTGTGAAAATAGAACCTCCCCAAATAATCTCTAATACATCTTCACTGCAAACACAAAATCTTATTGTCCAATACAAACGTCACGCGACTTACCCATATATCGGACAACTGAAACAAAGATTATTCCTAAAGAAGCTTCATATACCTGTGCAATATCATCTTGACCATTTTCAACTAGCATAAACATTTCCCTCTCCCTGTGCTAATACTCTTAAAGACAACATTCAAACTTGCTCAAAATGCATTATCTCATTTTTTGGATCCATCCTCCTATTGCAAAAGGTTGCGAAATAGTTCCAAGTTCGAAGTGAAATAAGAATTCATCGCATCTGATTCATTTTGGGCAGTTTCAATTGTTTATTTCACTATAAGCCATTCATCATTTTTTGTTCCATATCATGGCTTCTTATTCCCAGAAAGTGACAGAAAATTAAGCATCTACAAGACTAAATTCCGCGCACATGGACTAGTAGATCTATCTTGCATTTCATTGGTGCAAGCTCTCAAACGTAAAACAAATATTGCATTTTGGTAAGCCTCCAATCTTTGGTCCATTTGAAGACAATTGTTTATAAAAAGAAGCCAACGTTCATATGACCCTTCGTTGTGCTGTATTGGATGATAGAACATATCCTCCTGGCCAATCACTTGTATCTCCTGTAGAAAAAAGAAATGAAAGTACACCACCCATAGAGCTACAAAATTTGGATTGGCCTTAATTTCTCATGATAACACATACAAGGACTTTTCCTATCATCCAATTTATTAATATTGTTGTCAAAGTTCCTTGAATCAAATGCCAACTCTGACCAACAATCCACATAATCAGGAAATCTGAACAGTACTAGCCTATGTAAAAGATTTACTTTTTCAATATCATGTAGCTTTTCAAACAACTAAGAAAGATTAAAGAGTGTTGTGACTTTGTCCCATGGTGACTCAAGTGAAACACCACCCATTTTTGAATGAGGTTCTAATTTTTTTAAAATCATTTTTACCTTTATTTTCACCATGGTTTTCACTTTGACCCTCAAATGGTCTCATGTCCTCAAAAGTACTGCTGGATAATGGGATAACTGAGCCATATGTCAATGATTCATTTACATCTTCTACTTGTTCACCATGTGAATCCTCAAAAAACATAAATGCCTCCATATCAGGAAGATGATTAATACCCACAAAGAAACGATCATAATAAGCATTATTAATTATTTCATTCTCTGACTTTGTCACACATTGGTCTAAATTTTTTTCCATGTCAATAGACGCTAACACTGCTTGATATGAGGATTCTTCAACCCTTTTGATATCTTCAATCAGCAACAATGATGCCCCACCATTCATGCATTCATTATTCCTCATCACCTAATCTTCTGAAAGTGAGCTTATGCTATCCACACCTGAAAAATGCTCTTGCCTCATTATTGATGGAGCCATAACTGGGAAAATTTTGATGTATAATTTTAGTAGTTTCCATTACTTGATTATGTGATGAGTTTAGAGCACCATTTTCATATATGTGCATTGTGTCTCCCTTACCAACATTGAAACACTTACAACCTCACAATTGTGTAAAGCATGCTAGGTCCCCATGTGGGCCCGACTAATTTTTTTTTGTTTTGAAAAAAATTTCATCTTCAATTGACTTGAAATTGCTTCTATATGCATCTAGCATGAAAAATTTGAAGTGGGAAACCATTAGAATCCACTTTCTGGCATTTTGTACTGTAGTCAAAATAGCTCAAGTGACCTCTGGAATCACCTTGGAAAACTAGTCAAACAAAATCCTAAAGTCATAAAAATGCATAGTCATGCAAAAATTTGACCCAAGAATTCAGTGTAGTAAATGGTTTGGAAAAAAAAATATCGAGGTGCAAGATATTCAACAAAAAAGTGGCTCACTCATACTTTTCTACAACTGCAACTGTCAAAAACCAACTCGAGCACACCAAGTCACCTCCTTGAAAAATTATCAAATCACCTCTTGGGAAGTTGCCACAAGAAACACTAAATAATTTAGGTTCATTGAGTATGTGTGCAAGAGGGATTTCCTCAATCCACATTCTTCACAAGATATTAAGGGTCAAATTTGACCTCCTTGAAACAATCTAGAAATGCAGATGTAAAAACAAAACAAACTGCATTTGCTTTTGACCTGGTAAAAATATCAAACTTGATACTATGGCTCTGAAACTGAACTAAGGAGCATATGAATATGATGGGAATGTAGATCACCAATCCATTTTCCATGATGATCATCCAACTATGAAAAAATCAATCTGAACAAGAGGCCACTTTGCAAGCCTAAGAGTATGCAAACAACAAAACAGTCCCAAAACCCTCTAGCTTTGTGTTTCACAACCCTGTCAAAACTCATCACAAAAGGCTGAAATCAAACATACATGTTTAGATATGACAAATTAATACACTCACCAAGGGATTTGGCATGAAAGCAAATGGGCTCCGAATTATGACCCTCCAAAGTAGGTCATTTGGGAAAAATTTTCAAGTGCATTTTTTAGTGTGAAAAGAAAATTTTCACCATGGGCACTTAAAATTTTGCAAAATTTTACAATCCCAATAGTGGCTCTGACTAGGGATGCATGCCCCTTGTAGGCATGGAAAGATTCCAGATCTTTGGGGAGAATACCAAGTGCCAAGTCCATTGGGCGGTTCTGCAACTTCTCCTTTATTTAATTTTTAAACTTTATTCCTCTGTCAAACACAATCCTATTGAAGGAACTATTTTCCCTTAGCCCATATTTAATTTTACCACACCATTGCAACAAGTATATCCCTCTTCTTGCAAGCATAAATATGTGATTACCACTAGACAAGTGACGACTTGCTCAATGTTTGATCCTGTTGTTGCATGGAAACCATATAACATAAATCCTCACATTGTCATGTAATAAATTTTTCATCTTTGTAGTAGGTGGTGGCAAAAATTGAAAACTTTGATTAGCACCATGGACTCCAATTCACACGGAAAAGAAAAATATTCCCCTTCACTATGTTAACTTAGAGAGGGAAACTCATCCTCTAACATGTCAAACTTAAAACCTCAAAGTTTAGGCATATAAGAAACATGAACATCCTGGAAATCACCAACCTAGACAACTTGTTGCTACTCATCATCATCGCAAGATGTATGATCGATCCAAGTGAAGTGCTCAATTTTAGGAACATTGGATTCCCCATTGTGAGAAACTACATCTTCATCACAAAGGGATGTATCATACACAACTTCACTCAAAATAGGGACCATGGATGACCAATACATCTTGGGATCACTTATGTTGATGTAAACCTCATCAGCACCTCCATTCATATCATGAGACATTTTGTGTGAAGAGTCATACTCCTCAGATTGTCTCTTTATTTCAATTTCTTGGCAATCTATTGAGGCACATGTGCCATAAAAATTAGACCTGTGACACATATTTTTCATGCTTAATTCAACAACGCTTCCCTTTAATGGTGTATTTGAAGTATACTGATAATAAGGAAGACTAAAAGTTACACACCCAAAAAAAGGTCCTCATATGCATCCATGTGATGAACACAATCACATTCTTCAGGTGCAAATTCATCATAAAGAGCCTCATCAACTGTACCAACATTTGTCTTTAAACTTTCACTTTCATGTATAACTTCACCCATGCTATTCTCATGTAAATAATTAATAATAACTTCAAAACCAAAAAAAGGGTGAAACATCAAATAAGAAAGGAGTCTCTTGTTCATCATTCACATCACCCAAATATGCATGCTCTACATAGTCAGCTTCTTGAATTGATTTATCCAATGAATCTCTTTCACACATAGCCTTTTCTTTGTCCACATTACTACAATAATCAGTAAGGTCATACTCCTCACCATCAAATTAAAAAACATCATTTGTTTCGTCATTGCAGCTTCTCATGGATGATTGCTTCGACTAAAATTCATTGCACACTCTATCATTTTAATCTGATATACCACGTCTTTCAAAAGTATTCCACAAATTAGAAGACTCCTTTGTCTCATCACCATGAAGACTTGCATCAATGCTACACTCAACACGTGTAGATTTGGCATGACTAAGTGTATCATAGCACTGCTGATCACATATCTCCACTTCAAAAAGTATGTTCAATTCATATCCCTCATTATGCTCTTGTCTAAGAGAATTTGGAGTCCCATTGTTCATCACAATATCATACTCATTGCTTGAAGAGAGGATATTCAAATCACCTTGGTTTTCAGCAGCTAGCCTCTCCATACAAGGTTATGAAAATATAATATCATTAGCACAATTTGAACTGAGATGATCATTCAAGAAATTATCAACACTCTATCATAGATTTTCATAATATCATCATGCAATTGTGAGATTTGAAAAGTATTTTCATCATCTTTATTAAAACACTTTTCATTTAGGGAGATCAATTTTACTTCCTCCTCTTGAAAGGATTCATAGTCAATAAGGTTGCAAACATAATTGTGATGTCGTTGATCATCTAAACAAGAATGTTCCTCATCTGGTTGCACATTTACATCTGCAACATTGATGTTGTCACCATGAAGACTTGAAACTTCAGAATTAGCATACTTAGTGTAATGATCCAAAAATAGATCTTCAACTTCTATTGCATTTTCAAATGAGATCAATGCACCTGACCCAAAGGATTCATTATAACACCTTTTCTCCTTGTCAATGAATGAGAATATGCTTTCAATATCATTTGCATCATTGCAACCTTCATCTGATATAGAGAATTGGCTCTATTTCCATATTTTCAAAGAAAATAGGAGTTACTTCACATGTTTCATCTCATCTCATCATGTCTTGTATCTTGACTAATATGACCACATTCTTCATCTGCACATATTTTATCTATAGTTCGTTCAAAAACAACATCCTCATCACTACAACATGCATTATCATTGTCTTCTTCTGTACCATTTAGATCTATTTGATCAAGTCTAGAAAAGGTACAATCACATAATCTAGTTAGGAAACCACTTCCAAATTGCTCTATCATTTCTTCAATCACTGAAAGCCATTGATATATGTACTTAAGGTTAAGGGGCTTCAAATCAGCTGGCATGGTACTCAAACCTAGCTCAAGTCCCTCACAAAAAACATCAATACATACTAATTCATTAGGTCTATTTAATACTGGTATAGAAAATATAATTTTCATGAATCTATCATGAAAATCATAGGAGGATTCATCTTTAGATCTCTTTATATCACACAATGCATCAGTAGGTGACATGGATTCAACTTTTCCTTCAGATTGCTCTTCAAATTCTTCTTAGATATGCAAATGTCTATTGTCAAACAAGCACACATTGTTTGCTAATATTCCTCCAAACTGATCAATGAAAAGTATTCTAAACTCTCACCATGAACATATGGAATGCAATAGTAAGCTAGAAAACCAATATTCTATAACATTTTCTAAATTTCTCACAAAAAATTTATGATAACATCCTCCTCTTCTATTTGATATTCATCCATCAAATCAATGAATCTCTATAAATGTTGTGATGCTAACTCTTCGAAATCTCCTCAAAACCTAGGCAAGTATTCATTTATTCTTCTTGGGATTGAGTGTGGATAACCTTGGATTTTACTGAAAACCAGAGGGTTATATATTTCATTAGAGAACATCTTTATTTGAGGACATGACTGTGTTTGGGGTATGACATTACAACTTATAGAGGGAGAACTAGGCCAACAATACATATTTGCAAATAAAAAATTATTCTCTCCACAACTAGTTAATTCTCAATATCCCTTTATTGTAGTACTAAATTTCACTAAATAAGGGAACCAAAGTTTACTAGGAATTTCAAACATGGTCTTCATATAGAGATTTATTTTTCATGAAAACTAAAACATAAGAATACCTGGATATGTTGCAGCTGCTACAAATTCTTCTTCCTGACTGGAAATCTTTGTAGATCTGAAACTTTCTTCACATCTTCATTAGGTTCTTTTGACAGTCGCCACCTCTCTTCATAAAGGATTGGACTTCAAGCAATGTGAAGCTCCTTCAAAGATGAATTTCCTTCTGGGTCTTCTCCAACAATAGAGTTACACATAAATTCTTTGAAATTTGCTGCAACAAAACCTCTTCCAAGTCTGAAAACTTCTCAATATCTGAACTAGATGTTCAAATTCACCAAATTCTTGACTCTGTGATACGACAGTCTGCAACTGGAGATTCAAAGTTCTCCCCAATAGAGTCACCAATTTGTTGGTTGTTTTTCTTGCAACCTTCAACCCTAAGGAGAAACACAATACCTAAATTAGGGGATTAAATATTTAGGATAAGGAACTTGCACTATCAATAGATTGAAGACAAGAAAATCCAACAAAGAAGGCTATGAAATCCTTCTGCACTTTGAGCTCCATAGGGCTCAGGAGGGTGTTCCTAATTGTAGGTCCAAGCATATGATAAAATTGTGCCAGATAAAAGCTACAGACCTATGTGAGTGGATAATTCTAAGATATATGAGTAATGGGTATTTTATGTTCCACTAGATTCAAACATAATCCCATTTGCATTGAACATTGCTGAGAACACATAACTTAGATATCTTCATATCAAACACATAGAAGGTTAATAGATGGAATTCTCTCAAATTTAGCCTCTATACTCTTTCAAATTCCATGAATATATAGGGAACTAAGATAACTTAAACAACAAAGCAAACAAACATCAAAGTAAAAGGGTTTTTAGATTTTAAGATTTGGGACCAAACTGAAAACAAAAGATGCACAAGATTGATCGGTGCCAAGAAAAGGGCCACAAAGTCATATAACAAGCATTTTATCTTATCATGTTAAACATGTTTTGAAGATCTTAAAAATGTTATCACCTTATGATAACACAACCACTAAAGCTTATCAAAATGACCATTCTTAGAAATCCACCTGGAAACACAATACTCCATTACAACCATTAAAGCAATTACACTGCTCCTTGAATAGAAAGCACTAACAAATGCAATTCAAATGCAACAAATGTGAATGAAAAACTCAAATAACCCTTGATTATTGAATTTAAAGAGTATCACATCTTAGACCTGGAGACAGTTACAAGATAAAATATATTCATGAAGTACAATTCAAAACATAGAAATATCTCATACTAATGGCTAACAGTTATATACATCACCCTAACTTTACAGTTTATACAAAGCTTCTATCTACATGGAAAAACTTCATAAATTGGAAACCTTACAAATGAGAAGAAGAAATAATAAAAAGAAGAAGAAGCAACCCTAAAATAAATCTGCAATTGACACATGGATCCTTCATCTTCCTTTGATTTGCAACAAGGAACTAGAAAATTCTTCTCTCTTCATTCCTCACATATCAACTTTTCCCTGTAGTGAAAATTATCTACTTCATGTTTTCACCATTTACCCTACAGCTGAAAATACCTTGTTTTTCTCGTGAAAGCTTTTGCTCCCAACAAAGAAGACCCTTGTTTTATACAATAAATTTTTTATTAATTTTATCAGGAAAAATAAAATTCTTTCCCGTGCCCCTTCACCTTACATTTTATATTTAAAATCTTTGCTTTTTAACTATGAAGACTTTAATTTATTCACTAGGTACTAAAATATTTTCCCCTGTGCTTTTTCACTTTTCACTTTATATTTAAAATCTTGCTTTTAAATAGTGAAAACCCAAAATCTTTTCCATCGGGAAACATTTTTAATTCACCATAAAGGTAATACTTTAAGCAATGATCTTTTTAAAAATTTGTCATCGAGCCCACCACGAGCCTTCCCTGCACACTCCACAACCTTCCTGTGACATCACCGTCCATCCCTGCGGAGCTAGCAGGGGACAATGCAACTTGGTCCTTGTTTCCCTTACCAAGACCATTGTTCAAGCCCTTCGCTGGTCTTCGCGTTCTGCTCCTTACTAGACATTAGGGACACCAATCAAACATTCACAACAGATATCAAATAGCTCTATCTTCTTCTTATCAAAGCCAAGAGTGGAAGCTCACCCCTAAAACATTGAAGCCGAGGACCTCATAAACCATATTTTTTTGCTATTGAAGTGTTGCAATTGAAAACCCTTGCATTATAATCTAACATCCAAGTGTACCCTGTAACCTGAGGGCACCAAATATGTTGTTCTTAATAATGTTCTTTACAAATTTTCCATAGCCGCGTCACCCCACAATATGTTCGAGCTCAATATAATGTAATTAGGGTAATCTGCGCTAATATAGAACCTCCCCAAATAATCTCTAATACATCTTCACTACAAGAAAAAAATCTTATTGTGCTAAACAAACATCATGCGACTTACCCATATATCGGGCAACTGACACAAAGATTATTCCTGAAGAAGCTTCATGTACTTGTGCAATATCATCTTGACCATTTTCAACTAGCACAAAAATTTCCTTGTCCCTATGCCAATACTCTTCAAGACAACATTCAAATATGCTCAAAATGCATTATCTCATTTTTTGGATCCATCCTCCTATTGCAAAAGGATGCGAAATAGTTCCAAGTTCAAAGTGAAATAAGAATTCATCGCATTTGATTCATTTTGGGCAGTTTTAATTGTTTATTTTGTTGTAATCCAATCATCGTTTTTTGTTCCATATCATGGATTCTTACTTATTCCCAGAAAGTGATAGAAAATTAAGCATCTGCAAGACTAAATCCTGTGCACATGGACTAGTAGATTTATCTTGCATTTCACTAGCACAAGCTCTCAAACATAAAACATATATTTCATTTTGGTAAGCCTCCAATTTCTGGTCCATTTGAAGACAACTGTTTATAAAAAGAAGCCAAATTTCATATGACACTTCACTGTGCTGTATTGGATGATAGAACATATCCTCCTTGCCAATCACTTATTTCTCCTATTGAAAAAAGAAATGAAAGTACACCACCCATAGAGCTACAAAATTTGGATTGGCCTTAATTTCTTGTGATAGCACATACAAGGAATTTTCCTACCATCCAATTTATCAATATTGCTATCAAAGTTCCTTGAATCAAATGCCAACTCCAACCAACAATCCACATAATCAGGAAATTTGAATAGTACTAGCTTGTGTAAAAGATTTACTTTTTCAATATCCTGTAGTTGTTCAAACAACTAAGCAAGATTAAATAGTGTTGTGACTTTGTCCCATGGTGAATCAAGTGAAACACCACCCATTTCTGAATGAGGTTCTAATTTTTTTTTTTTTATCATTTTTACCTTTATTTTCACCATGGTTTTCACTTTGACCCTCAAATGTTCTCATGTCCTCAAAAGTACTACTGAATAATGGGATAACTGAGCTATATGTCAATGATTCATTTACATCTTCTACTTGTTCACCATGTGAATTCTCAACAAACATAAATTCCTTTGTGTCAGGAAGATGATTAATACCCACAAAGAAATGATCATAATCAACATTATTGCTTATTTCACCCTCTGACTTTGTCACCGATAGGTCTAAGATTTTTGCCATGTCAATAGACTTTGACACTGCTTGATATGAGGATTATTCAACCCTTTTGATATCTTCAATTAGCAACAATGATTCCCCACCATTCATGCATTCATTATTCCTCATTACCTGATCTTCTGAGTGTGAGCTTATGCTATCCACACTTGAAAATGCTCTTGCCTCATTATTGACTGAGCCATAACTAGGAAAAGTCTAATCCATAACATTAGTAGTTTCCATTACTTGATCATGTGATGTGTTTAGAGCACCATTTTCATATATGTGCATTGTGTCTCCCTTATCAACATTGAAACACTTACAACCTCACAATTGTGTAAAGCATGTTGGGTCCCCATGTGGGCCTGACTAATTTTTTTCTCGTTTTGAAACAAATTTCTTCTTGAATTGACTTGAAACTGCTTCTATATGCATTTGGCATGAAATTTGAAGTGAGAAACCATTAGAATCCACTTTCTGGCATTTTGTACTGTAGTCAAAATAGGTCGAGTGGCCTCTGGAATCGCCCTCAAAAGCTAGTCAAACAACCTCCTGAAGTCATAAAAATGCATAGTCATGTAGAAATTTGACCCAAGAATTTAGTATAGAAAATGGCTTGGCAAAATAGATATTGAGGTGCAAAATATTCAATGCCAAAGTGGCTCACTCAGACTTTTCTACAACTGCACCTATCAAAAACCAACTCAAGCACACCAAGTCACTTGAAAAATTATCAAATCACCTCTTGGGAAGCTGCCATTGGAAACAATAAATAATTTAGGTCCATTGTGTATGTGTGCAAGAGGGATTTCCTTCAATCCACATTCTTCGTAAGATAGTAAGGGTCAAATTTGACGTCCTTGAAACATTTTGGAAATGCAAATGTAAAAATAGAACAAACCACATTTGCTTTTGACCTGGTAAAAATATCAAACTTGATCTTATGGCTCTAAAACTAGATCGGGGAGAATATGAATATGAGGGGAATGCAGAGCACCAATCCATTTTCCATGATGATCATCTAGCTATGAAAAAATCAGTCTAAATAGGAGGCCACTTCGTAGGCCTAAGAGTATGCAAACAACAAAACAATCCCAGAACCCTCCAGCTTTGTGTTTCACAACCCTATCAAAACTCATCACAGGAAGCTGAAATCAAACATGCATGTTGAAATATGATAAATAAATACACTCACCAAGGGATTTGGCATGAAAGCAAATGGGCTTTGTATTATGACCCTTCAAAGTAGGTCGCTGGGGCATATTTTTCAAGTGCATTTCTGAGTGTGCAAAGCAAAATTTTCACCATGGGAACTTAAAATTTTACAAAATTTTACAATCCCAACACCTTATCCTCCTATCCTCCTATCATCCATCCTATCATGAGCATCCTTGTGCCTCGTCATACATGACATATCTAGAGTGAGGAATATCATTCCTCTACAACATAGTCCTTAGAAAATTTATCTAAACAATCCACCCATCCAATTATTCCTCTCATCTCCTATCCAAAACCTTCATCCCATCATCCCACAATCCTCCCATCTCCCACTTGCAATCTCCCTATCCTCCATCCATCAATCCCTCCTACCATCTCATCCTCTCATCTCATAATCCCTTGTCATTGGTATCTTTCTATAGGCTACCCTCATGCAACCCAACGACATGCATACTATCAATATATTACTCCCATGTAATCCAACCACTCCTCTCAATCCAAATCCACAATAAAATCCTAATCCATGCAATCCAATTATGAAATCTAGTGAAAATCATCCAATCGCATACTTGGTCTTGTTACTATCCTTGTTGGTAAGCTTTGATCCAAATCTAATCATCATCACAAGGATGTATCCTTACAAAAACTTATTTTGTTTTAGGTTATATCATTCCCACATCAACAATACTCCATCCATCATCAATCAATATTGGAATTTCAACTTGATCTAGGCAACGCCAAGTTTATCTTTAAATCATTGTGTGCATGCTTTAAATTACTTGTTTGTGTGCATTATCATTTGTTTTGTATATATATAGATCCTTGTAACCTACTTGCCACAATAGTATCATGGTCTTCCAAATCATGGTGCTATACATTATATGGTTTCTTTCAAATTATATTTTTCTATGAATGGGACATGTTGTCACCCTAGTTCCTTATACCTTAGTGCATAACATCTAGTGCTATATAAAATAAAGAGTGCTCAATCCAATATAACTGTTATCTCCTAGAAATGCACCCTACGCACAGTGATGGAGACCGAGCTTTCTAGTGAAACATGGGATCATTTCAAGGTTGTGGGTCACCTAGAAATTGAAATGAACCTCTGGAGAAGGCCGGCTTCCTTTGGGTATCACCTAAACTAATGATTCAGTAAAGGGGAAAGGGAGGAGTACATGAATGAAACTAAACTATGGTGATACACCGAGTTTGATGAGATCAGTGGAATACTTAGAGTGCACTTGAAATTTGTCAATGATCAGAAAGATACATATCAAATTCTATGAGCTACACATTAATATGTCACAAAAAGGTTTGATACACACACTTTTTCAATAAAGGAAAAGAATTTCACAGAATAGAATCTATGTGTGATTATGTAAAAACAGCTTTGTGATTCATATAATGGTGCTTTTTACAAAGGAGGGCATGAAATACCTAATAAAGTTATAAAGGAATAAAAGAATTCACAAGATAACTTGATTATTAACCTGAAATGCACAACACTTTGCAAGGACAGTAATGGAAAACTAAAACGTCAACAGAGGCCAAGGCAACTCTATACTTTATATTCCAAAATCGAAGTGAGTTACAAAACATACACCAGCTGAGAGAGGATTGCTAAAAATCACTAACTCTTTTTTAGTGCATTCTTCAAACTACTTACAAAAAGGAAAAAAATCCCTATATACAAAAGAGTGTCAGCCCCTTAGGGCTTACAAAAATATCTCCCTTCAGGATAAATCTCCCTCAGATCTTTTGACTGAAATTAATGCTGCATTCTTGCATGTCTTTGTTGTCCATTTTCGGTGAAGAGTCATCCCTGAAGAAGCCTTTAGATCTTTTGTAGCTACCAAACACATTTACTTCTAGTCCTCATGTCCTCCTTGAACCTCTTCGGTCGAGCTGCCTTGAATGATTCTGACTTAGAGCAGATTCATGTCGATTCACATTCTATTGATCTTTTTGGCATTGGTCAAGCTACCGACGATTCACCCGTAGCTCTCCCTAATTGGCTGGGCACATTCCACATGGATTCCCCTACGATCAAAAGCTTGTTCAGTCTGAATCGCATCTCAGTGAGACACTTGTTATCAGGGAGACTCCTGCCGAGCCTCATTACTGTCATCGAGACATCGGCCCGTTAGCCAGACATTTGCCCTAGATGATGCCTTCATTTAACGAGAACCCTTTTAGTCGGCGAGACACTTGAAGGTCTTGGCGACTCTCTCCTTAGAGGATTTTCACACCGAACCTGAACAATGCAGACTTCCCAACTGAGTTCCTTGTGACTTAGCATCAGATTCATGGCTTTTTTCCTTGTGTGAATGTTCCATTTGGCCTTCTTGAACCTCTGTCACATGTTTTATCCTGCCTAATTGAATGCGAGGGTAAAGGTGGGCGAAAGCACTATCATAGCAATGCATTTCATCTACCCCTCTTTTTCCTTCCATTATCTCTTCATCCCTCATTATCTATCCTTGAACCCCCTTCCATCCATCATCTTGCATCCTCTCATCCATTTTAAGAGCACACCTGGGTTCTCTTAAACCCACTTGTCCTCTCAAGGGGGCATCTTCATCCTCATCCTCACTCTCATCACCTTTCCTCCTAGTCACTTCTCCTTTTAATGACTAAGGAATATTCCCTATAACTATTTTCTTCCAAGTGCTATGTTGAAATGATGCTAGTTCACAACACCATCTCAAAGAGGGGAAAAATGTAGACATCTAAAAATGATTATTGTCATTACCTGATTTTCTTCTATAATTTATATACAACCCTTATTATTCAATTAATTATTCCATGTTCATCCCCTTATTAATTAAATAATATTTTTTATTTAATTAATAAGGTCACTATTTGTCCACTTTTCATCACTATTCACTTGCATCTATTTCTAGCCTAAATCATCTAATCATCTTCCTCCTATTGTTCGTCTTAGGTGAATAAATCAAATTATTTATTTACCTAAATCCCCATCCTATTCCCAAAAATTAAATAAATAGATTATTTATTTAATATACCTATTTTCCTCCACTTCTCATTAAGTGGGATAATCTAATTAGCCCCTAAATTCCCCGCTTGTACATCCCTAACCTTGGTCAAATCTTCCACATCTGCACTTGTGTACAAAAGCATGGGCCTTTTCTACACAAAGTGTGGACCTTTGTACATGTGACATGGACTTGATACCATGCAACATGGGTCAAGTCCTTGCCCATACCCCCAATCCAATTTTAAATTCCTTCAAGGGTACTCTAAAGTACCCCTTCCATCTCATCTCTCTATTTCCTCCAAGGATAATCTCCACCCTTGATTTTCTCCTCCATCTCCTCAAACCACATGAGGACATTTTTCCTCCTCTCATTTTCTCATGACTTAGTCATTATGAGCCATTGATATAATATTCCAATCTTATCCATCCATTGATTTCTCCAAAAATCTATAAAATTGGCCTCAACCCAAGCCATTTAATCAAGGACCTCTTATTCAACCTTATGCTACTTGCAAGAGCACTCACATCCAACCATACATGAGAACAATCACCTCATCTTGGCACAACAGGGGTTGATTTTAGTAAAATATTTCATGTTTTTATCAATGTTTGATAACCTTTATGATTAATCATGAGTGTGGCTTGTGTTTTGAGTAGAGAAGGTTAAGATTTCTTTGGTTTACTCTAGTAGGCTCAAAATTTCATGCACACAATAATAATTAGTTATTTTGTGTCTCTAATAATATCCCTCACCCTAAACATCCCTAAGTTAGTTTGGATGCTTAGTATAAGTCCAACTTTGCCTAACCTTCAAGGGGTTTAATTGATATTTCCTTCTTATCCTTTTTAACTTTAGATTTTCTCATGTCAAATATAGTTTCTAGCAGGGGCCAATTTTTTAGGGTGTTGAGATCACTCCAACTATTTTCTTTGTTCTTGGTATTATTTTTGACTAATAATATATGATAATAGTCTATTGTAAAGTATATTGAAACATAATCAAGAGATTTCTCCTTAAAATATAAAAAATATTAGGTTTATTTGAAATAAATTAGTAAATGTATTAGGTGTCAGTTTTTCTCATATAGAAATGATGATCTTAAAATAATAATTTAATGTTAAACATGTGGTTATTGGACCTTTGACATCTAGACATGCTAGTGGCATCAATCATTCTCTATTTTTCTGAGGTAAGATTTAGTATTTTTAATTATCTTTATGCATTGTATTTTTGTAAGTTCATTATTTTATGTAGATTACCTTAATTTTGTTTTCAATTAATGAACTCATTAGAAACTCCTCCCTATTTTTATTTATCATTAGAGATGGGTGTTGTTACAACATTACTATATTCTATACATCTTACACAGGTATGATCCAATAATGTCATTATAATTTTTTTGTACTAGCATTTGAATATTTACTCTAAAGTGTTTATTCATGTTTTCCATAGGAGGAGGTGAGAACTATAATTCTTGCACCTACTCTAGAGGATGATGATGAGAAGTAAGGATGATTATAAGGGATTACAAGATTACACTGTGATTTTCTATTCATGTCAATTTATATGTCATATTTATTATACTTCTGTGTATATTGTCTAATTATATTGATGGGTGGAGCTAAAAGCTAATTACGAGTGTGGGAGATTTGATTGGTAGAGGGTGGCTCTCAATTATGAATTTTTTTCTTTATCTTCTTGGTGGTGCGATTTTTCAATTGTTCAATGGCACTCCCTAACTATGTTCTATAGATATTTTATATATGAATTCATTTCATCTAGGTGTATATTCTTATTTTGTTGATTTATAACATTGTGACATCCATTGTATGCCTATATGTCATTGTAAGGATATTGGTAGCATATGAAATTTTCATTACATTGTGTATTCTTTCATGGCCTTATTAAGAATATTGTATACATAATTTGTATGTATTCATAGATTAAATTAAATTTAAATGGTTTGAATAATAAGGATGAAAATTAATCATTGTTGAGAGTAATTGTAAATAGTTTTAATATTTTTAATGCTCAATTCAAACATAATATTTCCTTCATTGTTGATATGTAATCAACATAAGATTCTTGAGTATCCTATCAGCCTTATTTTTTTAATTCATTATTATTTTTACATTTGGGAGTTAAATAATTTATTCATCTTCATCTCCCTTCCCCCTCCCTATCTCTCCTTCTCCCCCATCTCTCTCTCCCTCTCTCCCTATCTGTCCCTCTATCTCTTGCTTCATCCCTCCCTCTCTCTCTTCCTCTCTCTACCCTTGTTTGGTAAGCTTAAATCTTAAATTATTCTTCTATGTACATGAAAACAAATAAGGGGGCCTATTTGAGGCTAGAAATCCTCCACATAAGTGAGTTATAAAATATGGAAGGCTACAAATTTATAACATAATGAGAGTTCAATGTATTATGTATGTATTTATAGATTAATTGGTTTAAATGGTTTGAACAATAAGGCTTAAAATTAGTCATTCTTGAGAGTGATTGTAAATAATTTAAATGGTTTTAATGCCAACTTAAGACTTAATATTACCTTCATTGTTGATATGTAATCAAAATAAGATTCTTGTTTACCATATCTACCTTAGTTTTTTACTATACCATTGCATTTTACATTAGGTATTTTATAGAATTCATTTATCTCCATCTCTCTCCCTCCCTCTCTTTTCTTGCCTCTCTCTCTCTCTATATATCTATCTTTATTTGGTGAGTTTAGAGATTTAATAATGCTTGTATGTAGAAAGACAACAATAATGGATCCTTGTGAGGCTAGAGATCCTCTATGAGAGATAAGCCATATAAGGCTACAAATTTATAACACAATGAGAGTTCAATGTATTTGTATGTATTCATGAATTAAGTGGTTCTAGTGGTTTACGCCGGATGATCCTGATCTTGAGGATCTGATCGTGATTTGATGTTGATTGAGGATCGATTCGATCGGAAGTGCGCGGGATTCTGATTTTTCCCTGCCGATCCCTTCTCTCTCCTTCTCTCTCTCTCTCTATCTTCCTTTCTATCTACCTTTTGGAAATTTTAAAGTTTGAATAATCCTCTATGATAGTGAGTTATAAGTTGTAGAAGAATATAAACATAGATCACAATGCGAGTTCAATATATTCAAAGCAATCAAAATACCAAATATTAACTGATCAAGGTTTATATGGCTATCATAGTGTAATAATAGTGACAAGTAAGACAATTTGAGACTTTATAAGGTCTATGGTAATGCACATTGTCAATGTTACTCACAAATAATATGTTGACTTCTATAGATATGTGGCTCTCAATAGAATTTTCCAAACCAATGTAGCACAAATGAATTGAGATTTATTGGTAGCTCTTTAACATCTCTAATAGTATTAAAAAACCCACCTAGATGTGTTGGCATGATCAATTTGGTGCAATGAGCTACAAAATGAAAAATGTCACTTTGACCACCATTTCATTGAACAAAATTGAAATATTTTGCAACATTACATTTGTCACTACAATGGGAAAAAAAAATTCAAGTTGAGGAAAATTGAGATATAATTTTTTATGTGAATCCAAAATCCACCTATATGTTTAGATGATAAATTATTGGGTGCCATAATTTAAGAGAATAGTCACACCAAAGTTTATCACTTTTTTGGTGTCGAGGCTCTTTAGAGACTTCATTGGTCAAATGTAGCCTATAAATATCATGATTTATAAGTAGTTATTTTACATATCTTGTAGCATTAAATATACTAGTCATACATGTTATCATGGTTAGTTTGGATCCATGAAGTGCAAAATATAAAATATTTCTCATAGCACCCTTTCATTGAACACAATTGAATTGTTTAATAATATTGCATTCATCATTCTCATGGGAAAAAAAATGAGTTGAGAAAAAGCAAGAGACGATTTTGTAAATGGACCTAATGTCTACTTGTAGGTTTAGACAAGAGATTTATAGGTGACATAGTTTGAGAGAATAGTCATTCCAAAGTTTGACACTAATTTGGTCTTAGTGATCTCAAGAGATTTAGTTGGACTATTTCAGCTTGGAAGGATCAAGATTATTGAGTGTAAAAGTGATGCCTCCACCAGTATTATCTAGGCCACTTAGACATGTTAACATGGTTAGTTTAATACCATAAGGGGAAAACTATAAAATATCACTCAAAGTACTTGTTATCACATGAAATTATACCCTATTGAAATTGGTCCAATGTTCCAATGACACAATGGGACTGATCTTAAGATGTAGGACCTTGCAGATGAGATCACACCTATAAAGAAGGTTGGATTACTTTCTAACCTAAGTATAGAATGCTAATACAACTAACACTAGTAAAATTTATATTCCTAATCCTACATTACTAGTTTTTAGAAGGGGAAAATGGAAAAGAAGGGATACATAAATGGAAAAGGTGATGCACCAAGGTTAAAAGTGTTTCTTCTTGCCCAAAATAGCACAAAGAATCAACAATAAATTACCAAGAATACTCACACAACTCTCTATTATACCAATTCCTAGAGGTATGCATGGAGGTTAGGGTTTGATAAGACACTAAGAGAGAAATCTAAAATTCCACAGTTAGCTCTTGAAAACAAATTTTCATAACATACAAACAAATAAATAGTGACAAATATTCATTCATGCATAGAGCTAATAAGGTTTTATACAAAATTCAAGAGGAG
>VDFB02194632.1:86505-105733 GCA_007258455.2 Sequoia sempervirens | reverse complement strand
CCGCCTGGAGAGTTGTAACAGAAAGATTCCATAATCTCCCGCAATGATGCCCGAATAAGGATATTCCCAATGCCATTATGAGAGCAGCCAGTTAGAGCACTGCATCCAGTCGATCAGTTACAGGCGTGCCCTTTGTAATGATGGCAGTGGTCCCAACCAGGCTTCGAAGCGACAAGTGCCGCCCACCGCTTTAGAGAACCATGACGAGCAACACCCAATAACACCATTCCGCTCGGCCATCTCATAGCTTGCTTTGATAATCAATGTAAGGCATGTGGCAGCAAATCGCGGCCCGAATGAAAACTCCTCCCCCATCGACCGAGAGCTTGCGGAGGAATGACACGTGTTCCGGGGACTGAGGTCACTTTGAAAATGGGGAAAGGCCGTATGAACCGGGTGGTGAAAGACGCGTGGCCGCGTTTCGCAACCCGGGGTGCTCTCATCCCGGCTGCTGTTTAAAAGCTGCGCACCGCTGACACGTGGGCGAAGGTAGGTCCCGCCAGGAAATAAAGAAGGCCAATAGAAGTCTTTTGCGGCCCGACGCAGCATATTCTATCCTTGTTAGGAAAGTTTGCGATACATCACCACGTACAAAGATGTGGGCCCCTCGATGAACCTTAGGAGTATCGGACCTTTATGAAAGGCTTAGCAACCCACGAAACACAAAGCAAAGAAAAATGAAAAACTCCGCAGCGAGACACGTGGCCACAAGTATCAGAGCCGAAGGGGAGCTGCCCTCAACAAGGCGGGGTTGGTGAATGTGCAAAGGAAAGATCAAACCTCACGGAAGCCAAAGAAACGCCGAGACGACAGCCAACAAGCATCTAACATGTGCAAAAATGGGACCAAGGAGCCGCCGAATCATTATTTCAACAGCTTTTGGCGACTAACAGGGGCGTTTCAGATAAGGAACGGAGAACCCAAAAACTCTCTGGTTCTACAAACCAGAGCCTTCATCTATAGGGCGAATGGAGTTAGAGCTTTGAAAGTGCACCGTCTATTCATTTCGACGGCTTCTACATGTCAAGCAATTCTCTTGTGCCCCACGGAGATCAATAGCTTCCTTATGAGGCAGCACCTCTGGCAGGCCAGTGCCTGCTTGGATATGGAAAAGCAGCTGAGAGAGTGGATGAATGATTGCCTCGATATCTGCTGCTGCTGGGGGGCTGCCAAATTCCTTGAATGCATCCGGATCGTTCTCCTTCTGTTTAATAGCCTCCATAATCTGCATAGCCATGGCAATAGTGCCATCCTCAAGGAATGGAGATGGCAATCCCAACCTGCCCAACTCAGAGAAACTCCCTCGAATGCCATCCAGCGCTTTGTTTAGAAGTCTCTGCTGCCTTAGTACGCTAGAAAGCGGAGTGGCAATGAATGAATCTATTTGCCGTTTGAGCTGCGGTGTCCCGATCTTCGATACCCGCCCCGGCAAGGATCTCGTCTGAGACCGAGTATAGCTTATTTAGCAAGTCCCTTGCCTCAGGCACCCTTTCCAGGATGAAACGTGGGAACTGTTCCATTGTGTCATGGGCCTCCTGATTGAGTTTTAATGCCTTGTCGATGAACCGGAGGGTAGGCTGCAGATTTAGGCAGAAGGATTTGATTTTCTCCCAGTGAGAAATGTACAATTGCCTGACCAGTGGGATGATATCAGATTGGGCAGGGGCTGGTAATAGGGAGGTCTTAAGCAAAGAAATCTTCGCGTCTCTTGAAATGAGGGCCTCGGTGAATTCTGCCTTCTTCTTTTTCTCGAATGCCAACTGCTCTACATAGTTGTTCATTTCTTTGTTCCAAGTTTGTTCAGCTCTGGAGTGGTTAGCCGATTGCTCTTCTAATGAAGCTTTTGTCTCTCGGATCTCGTCTTCTAGCTTGGTCTTCAAACCTTTGAATTCGGCCTCTTTTTCCTGTACCTTTTGTTGATACTGCTCTTGTAGGCGTTCCATCTCCTCACCTTTCTCTGCCAGCTTCTGACTGTACTCAAGGCGGAAACGTTCAAGCTCCTCCTCCATCGACCGTAGGCTCTGTTGCGCCGCTTGGTTTTGATTCTGCAATTCTTTTAATACGGTTGGGTCGGCTACTTGGGCCTTTGTAATTTCACCCTGAAGCCTGTTTCTCTCATTCTCTGCTGTTAGCGCCCTTTCTGTCATTCGGGCTATATCCGCCTCTAAGGATTTTTCCTTTGCCTCTAGAAAGCTCACCCTGTCCTTGGCTGCCTTGAGTTGTTCATCCTTCTTCTTTAACTGGCGACCAGTCTTTAGGAAGTTGGAAGTGACCACCTGTTGTGTCTCCTCCATGATTTCGACTTTATCTTGTGGCCGAGCTACCTTCATGTCCAGTCCGACAGCATAAATTTCATAGTCCTCTGGTTGCATTTCTCCCTAGGGCTTGTTTATCCTTGGGTACATAGTTGCAAACTTTAATTCTTGGCGGGCCTCGTCATATGAAGCCTGTACTCTCGGCTCGGCGGGGGCATTGTCATCCTTTGCCCTTCGTCGCCTCATTCTATTTGCACGCACTTCCTTCCCACAATCTATCTGTGCAATGAACTCAGCTGGTGATGAAACCAACCCACCTGCGAAAGGAACACCGGAAGGCAGGGCGTAGGGATAGGTAACTTTCATAGGCGTCCGCATTTGCTTCTTCTGGAGGGTGACGATTTGTGGAGAAAAGTGTGGCACGTTCCATAGCTTAGCCTGGGGGTTATCAGCAGGGCTAGACATTTGCAATGGCTGAACCGAAGATTCAGTCGTAAGGCCTATTGGCCGAGGAAAAAGAGTCGCTGCCTGGGGCTCGGTTCGCTGTAGTGGGAAGGGATCTGTGAGCATCTCAGAAAAAGAGTGGGGGCCAATGGGAGGAATGTTTTCGGAAAGCAAGGTGAGGAAAGTCTGGGCGGCAGCAGTAGGCGTTAGCATGCTCGGAGGGGTAATTATAAACGGTTGGGCTTGCGAATATTGGGCAAACCCCATGGAATAAGCTGGGCCAGAAACAGAGGGTGGAGGGTTCGGACAAATGGCAGGAGTTGCCAATTGAGCAGGGACGGATGTGAAAGAATGAGATGTAAGAGAGGAAGGAGCGAAATGTATCTGCTGACTGGTCGGCGGTGGCATCGGAATCGTTCGAGACTCGCCCACAACTTCTGGCATTTGACTAGTAGCGGGTGCTTCCCTTTCGGCTGGTTCATGTGAAACTGTCCCGATAACACTTTCCGTGCGTTGCCTTTTCGCAGGGGGACACTCACTAACCTCGGCAATCGGATCCTTCTGCTGGGGCACTAGCCTGACCGGTTTAGCGGCCCATGTGCATGTAAGCGAGCCCCTTGATATGTTAAAGCGCACATTAGTGCCCACATAGGCGGTATGCCCGGGGGCATCGCCTTCCTGCGCTGATATCGCCGTCTCTTCCTCCTGCTCATCGGAGCCTTCTGCTTCACTCTTGTTAGCACTGGAGATCGGGCTGGGATGGCCTTCATCCCAGTATCTTTCAAATTCCTGGTCATCCTTCAATTGATTATAAGGAGCTTTCAACTGCCCTGTTTCCTGGCGGTATCTCCAGAAAGCTTTTATTTTTTCATCGCTCCATTCCTCGTCCACTTTCAACTTGTTATGCATGCTTCGCTCTATCGGAAGGTTGTCCCTGGCCACGGCCACTGGAAAATAGAACTTGTGCCATGGGCTCCTGGTATCCGGCATAGGGATTTGTGTTAATTCAACCAGATCTTCATCTTTATCAGTCCGGTTATTTCGCCGCTTCTCCCAGTAAGGTCGGGGAACATGTGTAACTTTCATATGCGGCTCAGGCAGGTCATTGAAAGGGTTGTAATCCCACTTATCATTTACTAGTACCAACCCAGGTGTGCCAGCTTGTTCCCTAGCAGCTCATGCGATCGTTTTTTGGCAAGCGTTATTGACTTAAAACTCTTCGGGCAAGTGAAGAATCCTTTCCTCTTGACACTTTCGCTGCTACAGAACATGAAATCAATGATGCACACCTGCCGGTAAACCTCCAGCACGAGCACTCTATCTATGATGCAAGTCGGGAGTAGGAAATGCCTGCCAATAAAGCCCCTCATTCGAAGGATCGTGAAATCCTTGCCCAAGAACCAGTCACAAGCGGGGGTGTAGCCTTGCAGAAATCTAGTCTGTTTAGTGTTAAGCCGAATGATATCACCCTCTCCGATCAAATCATTCAGGACCGGCGCTATGAAATAGTCCGCGAAGGCATAATAGTCATATGTTGCAGAAAGGTAGGGTGTCCATGTAGATACCGACTTTCTTTTGTTCTACTCGTCAAAAATTGATAGTGGGATAAATCGGGCGAAGAAATCTGGATTCTGATGCAGGAACATGTGGACCAGGTAGGAAAGAAATCTAAATTTCTTCTCCGCCTGATAATTCTCTATTTGCTGTATCATTTCTTCGACCATGAACTCAGCAAAATCATACCAGAAAAGCTCATGCTACCTGCGAAACTGTATTGCAGGGCCCAGCTGAAAAGCCTCGATCTTCTCGTCAGAATCACGGCCGCAAACAAATGCCAGCATGGATATGGGGTCTTGGAGGTCATCGCGGAATGAACCGTGCGATAATGGGATGCTCGGTGCCTTAGCGGATGCAACACCCTTCTTATTAGTTTCTTCTAACAGGAAATCGGAGCTGGTTCTCATCCTTTTCCATATCTTTTCCCCTTTGCTTGGGCGAAAATATTCGATTTTCTCCTTTCTTGTCCTGGGGTCAGGAATGCATAGCATATGCCAGATCGCTTCCGGGCCGATATGAACCCTTAAATTGCGACCTTCAATGTAGTGGGTCTTTGGATTATAACGTTGAACAGCTGCGTCGACCACCTCCGGGCAATAGTGCACCAATGGGACCATGTATTGTGGAAGACCGCTAAACCAGACTCTACTTGCCGTGGCTTGGTCCGCCCCTGGCGCTGATAACATTGCGCAAGCCGCCTCTCTCAGAGATTTAGGGTTCTTGGCAAGCTTTGGGTCGTAGATATTAGCCCACTTTTCTCTAACCCTTTTCGGGTTATTCCACTCTTTGGGCCTTTCCAGCTCCTCTGTGTTGGCTCTTTTCACCTTCGTAGGTATACCAGGAGTGGCGTATGCTACATCCTCGTATACGTAAACCTCGGGCGAGGAACGAATAGCCGAATACAGCTCCTGGCTAATCCCTTCCTCTGTTGGCTGGGTTGAAGATTTCGACATTTTTCTCCGCGGCAGAACTTGTAATCTCCCTGGCCTTTGAATACGCTTGCACTGGAATACAGACAGAAAACACTTCGCGCACTCCTTAGCTTTTGAAAAAAGACTTAGGAACAATAAGCGTTTTCATGCAATAATAGCAACTTTTCTCAAGGTGGTAGGCGAGCGCGAGCCCTAGCATTTAATTCGGCATGTACCGTTAGCTCCACAGCTCGTGCAAGATGAGCTAATTGCTTTTTCGAGGTGGCCGGATTTCATCATTGCTTTCAGGAGATCGTGTGATACGCCCCGATTTCCTTGGAAATTGAGCCTGCAACTGGCCTCCTCACCTTGTGCTAGCATGTACTGGTAATTAATATCCCTGGCCGGAATGATTACGCCAAGCAAACGATCACCGCCTGAAAGAGATACGAATATCGCCTCGGGTTCTGGGATGTGCTTGAGATTTGACACCATAGCATACGGCCATACGTCCCTTCATCAACAAGTGCCACCTTTTTAAAGTTCAATTAATTAACTTGATTTAATTAAGCATGCCTTGAACCGTGCTACCATGCATGTACTGGCCCAAAACGTGAACAAACGCAGACTCGGCCCTCGAGATTGCGGCCAATACACATCACGTTGCTTACGGGCGGATTGGCATACGTCTTGTCAATTTTCTATAAATAGGCCAGTAGATAGCGAACATACACACTTTGCGTCCAAGAAGTGATAGGCAAGTAGAATACTGCTAAGCAAGTCTTTTCATAGGTTAGGTGGTGAGTAGATTTCGGCATTACTCAGCAGATTTAGGAATAGTGTTAGGAGAGATGGATACTCCTATTCGCCTAACTTCCTTCAAATCACAGACAGCGTTTGTAGGTGAGATCTCTACTAGGAGGCTCAAGAGAATGACGAAGAACAAGCACTCGCTGGTTCTAGTAGCCATCAAGTGGGTTCTCGACAAGGACTGTGTTGAATATGAAGATAAGCATCGGGTGAACACCGACGTGTGCTCGCACTTTGTAGCGTCCATGCTAGACATTTGTGTCCCTCGGCCGCTTGTATTGAAGCTAGTCAAAGAAATCTTCTCGAAGAAGTACCTAAACGGTCTTGGCGAGGTTGTCACACACGCTGCATATGGAATCGGCCTGCCATCAGCCAGCGACCTACGTCGCTATATTGAAGAAGAAGCTGTCGTGGCTTGGCTACCATTCCTTAGCGGATTCCGCCTGCAGACCCATGGCCAACATCAGCAAAGGGTTACCCAAGCCCTACACTTCCTGTTCAGGAGCTACAACATGATACCATTCTACGACGTAGAATGGTATACTGACTTCAGGAACCTGGTGTATCCACCACCGACGACAGTCGCGCTTCATGATGCTGCCAGTGCCGCCGAGGAGCCTGTTGACGAGGAAGAAGCGGACGCTGTCTTGAATGCGTCGGTTGCTGCCAGCCACTCCTGCGGATAGATGATCCCCTTGCCTTGGTGTTTGTTGATGTAACCCCCCTGCTCCATACAAGCCTGATAAAAGGCCATCATATGTATATATGCTCTAATACCTTGTACATTTTGAAAATCGGCATTCATGCCATTTTGTAACCCAGAAACATATATATATATAAATATATACGTCTCTTGTTTTAAAGGAAAACTAGGCTCCCTTTTGTTGTGTGTTTAATTTTTCTGGGTTTGCAAACTTTCGTGCCTTTTCTCCGTTTACGAGCATACTTTTGCGTTTTAAGAAACTCCGGTGCTTTACCCATTAATGATGATAAGCGAGTGCGTAGCAAATCAATTGATTTAGCAAAAGGATAGGCCAAAAACAGGAAAGGAAAAAGAAAAAGCGTTATTTACAACTGTACAGGGTAGGGCTTGACGCTTAATGGAACAATTTAAGGTGAATCCCATTAACTGGGATTCCTAAAGGCTCCTGCTCCATATTTTCCAGCTCGAAGGCATTGTGTTGCATGCACCGAATGATTTTAAAGGGTCCTTCCCATAGGCTATCGAACTTACCATGCTGACCTGGCTTTGCAGCCCTGCTGTCGTATTTTAGCACTAAATCTCCACTTTTTAGGCCTTGGTCGGAAGCCTTTTTGTCAAACCACCGTTTGACCACCTGTTGACGGCCTGTCATGGCCTTTAGGGAATTCTCCCTTTTTTCTTGTACTTCTGATAGTTCGGCAAACCGAACTTCCATGGCATCATTTTTTTCTATCTCAAGAGATTTCAACAACTGTATTGCCGGAATCTCCATAGAGATAGGTAGCAGCGCCTCTTTCCCATATACTAGCTCATAGGGCGAAGTCTTGAGGACTTGTTTAGGAGTTATGCGGTTGGCCCAGAGTGCTTTTCGGAGATTTTTATGCCATTCCCTCTGGTGTTCTGAGCCAACCTTTTTGAGGAGTCAGACTAAACTTTTGTTTGTTGACTCGGCTAGGCCATTTCCCTGTGGATAGTAATTTGATGATGTTTTAAGGAATATGCCATTTTTTAATGCAAAGTGACATACCTTTGTGCCTACAAATGCTCTAGCATTGTCCGAAATGATTGTCTTCGGAGGGCCAAACCTTGTCACCAGAGCCTCGAGGAAGTCCACAATCTCTGCCTCCGTCGCCTCCTTAAGGGGAACAGCCTCCGCCCACCTTGTGAAGTAGTCTGTAGCTGTTAAGATCCATTTATGTTCGGAGCTAGAAACCGGGTTGATCATTCCGATAAAGTCCAGGCCCCATTGCGCAAATGGTTCATCCGCCACGATAGGTTTGAGGGGCATTGCTGAATTCTTCCTTCTGTCGGAGAATAACTGACATTTTTTGCAAGTCTTTACCAGAGAGTAGGAATCATTGAAAAGTGTAGGCCAGTAATATCCAGCCCGTAGGACCTTGATGGCTGTAGTTTTAGCAGAGAAATGTCCACCTTCGTCGCTATTGTGAAATGCGTTGAGGATCTTCTGCGCCTCCCCTGAAGTAACGCATCGTAGGAGCACACCATTAAAATTCCTTTTGAAAAGGACTCCTTCTATCAGTGTGTATCCGCAATTCTGGAGCCGGTAATACCTTCTTTTCTGGGATGAGAGGCCTGGCGGATACTTTCCGGTTCGCATGAAGTTCGTTCTATCTTTCAGCCAATCATCCTCCGATCCCAATCCATTTATCAGGATAAGTTCTGGCTGTTCCTCTTTAGCAGGCATCTCCTCGTCCTGTGTCATATACTCACACACTTCTTTATTAGTCCCGGGTGGGCCTCGGGACTTCAATGTCATATTCCGTGATCTTTGCGATCCAATTACCCCTTTTTCTATGATTTCCTCCCTTCCATGATGTATTCTCAAGACACTAGAATGTGTGACATATACCAGGACTTTGCTACAGGAAATTAGATGGCGGAACTTTTTAAGCCCCTTCACTATAGCGAAAGCCTGTCTTTCAACGAAGTTATAATTCACTTCATATTCCTTTAAGGTTCAGGAATAGAAAGCAACTGGATGCTCCCCTTTTCCTTCTCTATCCTTTTGAGTCAGAACAGTAGCGATACTTGACTTGCTACTGAAAGCATACATTATAAAATCTTTATGTTGATCTGGATTGATCAACACTGGGGCTGATGAGATAGCTTCCTTGACCTTCTCAAATGCCTCCCTCGCCTCCGTTGTCCACTTGAAAATTTGATCCTTTTTCAGCATTAGGGTGATCGGCCTAATCATTCCCGCAAAATCAGAAATAAATTTTTACTCAATTTAAATTTACTTTGCCTGTGAAGGACTAGACACCTTCTTATTTCCACGGAAAGAGGAAGCTCCTTATAGCCCTTACTCGCTCGGGTCAATTGAAATACCTTCCTTCTACACAACATGTCCTAATGTGCCTACCCTTCCGGCAGGTAATTCAACACACATTTCTTTGACGGCGAAACTCAACTCCCTCGAACTTCTTTGAAAACTAACTTCCAAAATGATCAAAATGATCATCTTTAGACTTTATAGAGAATACGCGAAGATCATCCAAATAGATTAGATAATCTTATCGATCACTAAATGCAACGTCCATAGCTCTCTGGAAAGTTTCCCCTACATTAGATAAACTGAAAGGCATTTTAGCATATGCAAATGTCCCCCACTTGGTGGTGAACGTAGTCTTGTGCTGATCTTCTTCTTTTACTCGGATCTAGTTATAGCCAGAGAAGCCATCTAGCAGAGAGAACATTTCTGATCCTGCGACAGTTTGGAGGATTGATTCCATAGAGGGCAACGGATAGTGGTCTTTCAGAGATGCTATGTTCAGGTCTCAGAAGTCCACGCATAAGCGGATATCACCATTCTTCTTTTGGAATGGCACCAGGTTTGATACCCAAGTACTATGTTTGATTGGGAAGACTATGCGTGACTCAATGAGCTTGGTTAGCTCTTGTGCCATCAAGGCTTCAACTTTAGGGTTGACTAGCCACTGCTTTTGTCGGACTGGTTTCGCACCTTCTGTTAGCTCAATAGTATGTTGGATGATGCCAGGATCATAACCTTCCAGATCATCGTAAGACCAGGCCACAACTCCATATTTTTCGCAGAAACTGATAAGCCTTTCTCTATCCTTTTGGGAGACATCTTTTCCAACCTGAAGGTTCCTGTCATCGGAAACCCGAAGGTTTTCATAATCACCTTTTTCTGCCACAAATTTCCGCTTATCATTTCGGGCGTCACTACAATCGAATTTTTTTTTGAGAGTAACCAATCCTTTCGGAAGCTTATTTGACTTTAGCTGCATAATTTGTCCTTCGTAGGCCTCGGCGATCTTTGGTTGAGCACCGCAAATTTCGAAAGTGTTGACAAACGAGGCGCATGTGTTCATCGCCTCAAAAGACTCTGCCAACTCTTTGGTCATTATCAGTATTGCTGGTCTAACCAAAGACTGCGATCAACATTTGTTCAAGCAAGTCGAAAACAGATCAAACCGAGCACCGATTACTTACGCGACCGCATCGCTTATCTCGGTGACTCGAATGGTCGATGTTGAAAGCTTCCAAAACTTCTACAAGGTCCCGTATCTCGATGTCGATAGGATCTCATGCGGATATTCTTTGCTGCTGAGATTCCTCGGACCTGATTAACTACCAGTTCTGAATCTCCGAACACAATCAATTGCTTGATACCCATTCGTTCCGCTAGGCTTAGGCCTTGGACTAGCCCCTCATATTCAGCCTCGTTACTTGAACAAGCAAATTGGAAACGGAAAGACCTCAACAAATTTTCATTCTGTGGGGATATTAGACATATCCCTGCTCCAGCTCCAACTTTGCTCCTTGCTCCGTCAAAATACAATTTCCATAGCTCGCTTGCTTGGTCATCGTCGGGTTCTTTGACGACCTTCGGAAGAACTTGGTCTTCATCATAGATCACATATGTGCCTAATCCGGTAGCATGATAATTTCCGAAGGGATCATTGTTTATATGTTGACTCAACAGAGCATCTTCGTTATCACTTCGGTCTCCGTTGACCTTCTCCTCCTCTAGCAGTTCAACATTGTACATGTCTTGCTTGGTGATGGAGGTATGCGTGGCTTCAAAGTTAATCAAGGCCTCATTCGCCACATGTTCGGAATGCAGAGCCTCCGATTCTATCTTCATCTTTGCGCCATGTTTGGTTCTAAGTATTAGATGTGACCAATCTAAAGACAAATAGCCGCCCACCTTTGAAGTAAACTCTCGAGAAAGGCAAAGACCAAACATTGGCGGAACATCTATGACCACTGTATCTTGCGGGACCGTGATACTCGGGCAGGCAAATAGAGTCAGCGGAAGTTCTTTGATGACACCCACAGTATCAACCTTATTTCCATCTAGCTGCATCACCCCTTTCTTCATAGGTTCGTAGCTGAGTCCCAAGGCTTCGGCTATTAGTTTTGGCATAACCGTGGTACTAGCGCCAGAATCAATCATAGCGAAGCAGGTAATAGCTCTCTCCTATAATGAGGTTTTAAGAAGAAGGGTTGAGGTTTTGGCCTCACCTTCCTGCAGATTGATTCCTTCGCTGGTTTGCGAACCTCACTATTATTATTTGGATAAACCGCATCACGGCTCCTCTAGGCGTCATCCATCCGTCGGGGTTTTTGGAGTATGGTGGTTTTTGTTTCGATAGCTAGGGAACGTCCTATAAAGACACATTACGTTGATTTCTTTAACCTGCTTCTACCACATTGGGTATGGAGGAGCTTAGATATTTCTCGCTCCGCTTTGTTATAACACCTCCTCACGGGCTGAGAAGACAAAGAGACTCGGCCGACCGGCCGAATTTGGTATGAAACGCCTTTGCATTAAGGACTATCCTCGAAGTGAAACAAACGGCCTCACCGTGAATCTTCTCTTGGAGCGCGTGTTATAGTCAGACTTTACCCGCGGCGTTTCGGCTGTGGACGTGTCATTGGCAAACACCACTTCCTCGCCTTCCATCCATGAGAAGAGCGCATGATCAGGAACAATGTCGGACTCTTGCTCTAGAGACATTCCTTGTATTTGCGCGGTAAGGACCACCTTCTCCATTGCCGGGGCATATCTGTATTCTTCGTTCTCTGTCGCAATACCTTGACTACGTTGCTCTGCTATCCTTTGTTGTAAGTTGCCACGCAGACAATTTCGGGGCATATGCGCCTCGTTGCAAGGGAAGCACCATGGATTGATGTCATCAATAAGATTGTTTTGTCCCGCCGTTAATTCTCTGCTAGAGCTCGGCGACGCCCCTGCCAGCGGCGTAGGCACCGGAACTACTTGGTTCATAGCCGCCGCTGGTGAATTAGTGTGATGCGCATTCTGATATTGATTTTGCTGATAGGTAGGCCGCCCACCTTGATAGTTCTGATATGCAGGCCGCGGAGGCGTTGCTTGGTTCCGCTTGAGAGTTGTTATATCATTCGCCATAGTTCGCAACATCTCCTTGAGGTCGCCCATCTCATTCTTGGGAGAACCCGATGTAGAGGCCAAGTTTTCAGGAACGGCTGTATATGAGTACGCTGACTGGGGAGTCGCTGGCGCACTGGTCGACGCCACCTCTTGTGCTACGTTCGATATCTCAGGAAATATCGGCATAACAGGTCGAGGAGGCAATTTCCCGCAGTCTATCAAGTGATTTTCTGCTTTGATAGCGGTGGCATATGCATCTGGTAAAGTGGCCCCTCCCAGAGACTTGATCATCATAGAAATGTCAGGATTGATGGACCTCAGATAGAACATGAACGCCAATTCTGGAGTCGGGCGGATGGTCACAGGAATCCTCCGCCAACTTGAGTGAAATCGGGCATTGAAGTCCGTCAGAGCCTCCTGGGGTGCTCGTTTGATGACGGATAACTGATAATACAGTGAAGAACGATCTCCGTCATTTGAAAACCTTTCATAGAACGGATCTCCGAGGTCATCCCAAGTGCGAATGGTATTAGGAGTCAGTGTTCGGTACCACTCCAGGGCTTTGCCTTTGAAGGACGCAGCAAGGAGCCTCAAGGCTACATTCTGCGCTGTGATACCATGTACCAGGCATACATCTGCTACATCCTGCAAATGCTCTGCTGGCGTTTTTGTGTTGTCTCTGGTGAATTTGGGAAGAGCTTTCAGGGCCAAAACCGGAATGGCGCCCTAAACAGCAGGTGCTACCGGAGCTACCAGGGGGCTTCCAGCATCCCATGCTACATAATTTATGTTCGCGGCCGGCAACATGGTGAGAGGAAAGGGTGGTGGGAATGGAACGGTTACTAACTGATTTGCGGCCTGGACTGTCCCTAATGGAGGCACTAGTAAACCTAGGTTATTTGCAGTTTGGGATCTAGTTACAGGCCGATGGCTCATACACCCTTTTAGAAGATGATTTCATTAGCTTGGGTCCCACCGGGCATGCCAGAAAAAAGACAAACTGTTGACGCCAAAATTTGACTAGATAACAGTGCCTTTATGGGAAACTCAGTTCAAGGGGGACCCCTTTGCGCCAAACTGAGTGACCTCTGGATTTTAAAGAAGTCGGCTTCTTCTATATAATGGGTTTTGGAAAGGGAAAAGGAAACGGATATAATGAAACAAATATTAATCTAAGGCGATGCGCCAAAGCTTTCTGATAGGCACGATAAATCATAGACTCAAGGGCCTGAATGTTATTGTTATGTTCCAAAACATCAAAAACTTAAAGCAATAGCATAAACAATTCATTTAATTGACATAAAATAGTATCGCATACATTCTTACTGCTAAGAAGAGTCATTAAGACATGATTTAGACCAGCAAGTTTGCATTCAATGTATAAAAGTCTCCTCAAATGAAATGCCTAAGACAATAAGAAGCACAGTTCACAGTTTAATCAAGACGTGAAAAACAGAAAGGCCGAACAATAGGCACAGTCTGAAATTTTCTTGCGAATAAACATACAAAAGAGGCCTGGTGTCTCTTGCTAAAAATAGTATTCTTTCTAAAATCTTGGACCTCCTTCTCCACAACAGAGAGAGTATATATAGCCAAAGAGCAAAATCCCACCGCCTGGAGAGTTGTTACAGAAAGATTCCACAATCTCCCGTAATGATGCCCGAATAAGAATATTCCCAATGTCGTTATGAGAGCAGCCAGTCGATCAGTTACAGACGTGCCCTTTGTAATGATGGCAGTGGTCCCAACCAGGCTTCGAAGTGACAAGTGCCGCCCATCGCTTTAGAGAACCATGACGAGCAGCACCCAATAACACCATTCCGCTCGGCCATCTCATAGCTTGCTTTGATAATCAATGTAAGGCACGTGGCAGCAAATCGCAGCCCGAATGAAAACTCCTCCCCCATCGACCGAGAGCTTGCAGAGGAATGACACATGTTCAGGGGACTGAGGTCACTTTGAAAATGGGGAAAGGCCATATGAACCGGGTGGCGAAAGACGCGTGGCCGCGTTTCACAACCCGTGGTGCTCTCATCCCTGCTGTTGTTTTAAAAGTTGCGAACCCCTGACACGTGGGTGAAGGTAGGTCCCGGCCCGTGAAATAAAGAAGGCCAATAGAAATCTTTCGCAGCCCGTCGTAGCATATTCTATCCTTGCTAGGAAAGTTTGCGATACCTCACCACGTACAAGGATGTGGGCCCCTCGATGAATTAGGAGTATCGGACCTTTATGAAAGGCTTAGCAACCCGAATGAAACACAAAGCAAAGAAAAATGAAAAACCCCGCAGGCGAGACACGTGGGCGCCCAGCGCAGCATCTCAGGAGCCGAAAGGGGAGCCGCCCGCCGAAGTTGCGAAGCGAGGAATGTGCAAAGGGAAAGATCAAAACCTGCCGGGAAGCCGAAGAAACGCGGAGACGCACAGGCCAGCGCACGAACATGTGCAAAAAATGGGACCTGAAGGGAGCTGCTTGAATCATTATTTCAACAAGCTACTATTCGCTTCTCAGATTAAATATAGTATGTGGGGTAAATGTGGCTCCCATGAGGGTAGAGCTCAGCATGCTTTGAAAGAAAAAGGAAATTGAGCAACTTGATCAAAGATTTATTTGTTATCAATGGATTAAATCAATATGAAATCACACCAGTTGATCAACTTTCATTATCATATTCAAAAGATGCATCAAGTTCAATTATGCATCTATTAAATAATGAGAGGGAAATCCAAAGTATTGTCAGGTCCCTCCCACCTTAACCCTATTGGACAGCCACACATCACATAGGATGGTGAGCTTTTAGGTCATTGACACATGGGACATGTGTCTACCTACTAGGATCAAAGTGGGGAGACAATTATGTATCACACATGAGAAAAAAGGAAACAAATGTGGTGGAATCAGATAGCAGATTCAAGTAGGACAGCAACAATGTCTTTTGACTTTACTGAAGGCAAACAAGGAATGGTTACAAGAGATTGCATTACAGATGGAAAAGAAAGGAAGGGTAGTAAAACTTTTCAACTACCTTGTTCGGTGTCACATAATGATCAATTTTCATCTACATTTCTTGAAGTTGCTAAGACCCAAGGATTACCTCCACAAGTGATATGCAGTTGACACTAACTTTATTGATGGAAATAGAGAAAGCAATGGTTGAGTCAATCATGAAACAACACAAAGTGACCCCTTTGAAGACAAGGTCATGATACAAGTGAATAGGACAACACCTCTACAAAATGCTACAAGAACATGAAGAAATAATGTTACAGCTAGTACAGATGAATCAAATAACAATTCAGAGGCATATCCTACCTCTAGCATACAAATACATGACAATTGTGTTGATAAACACAAGCCTATTACTAACACTGCATCTATCAAAGATGATGGAAAAGTTGGGGCAGAACATTTGAACATCTTAAAGGAGGTGGATTGCACATGCATAAGTGAATGACATTAATTTCAAAGATATCAATGCCAAAAGACAAGCCCAAGTTGCACAAGGCTTTATTCAAGGCCTTCTCAATCAAACATTAGATAAACAAGTTTACCTGCTAACAATCAATGCATGATGGTTTGAGGAAAGGCACAAAAGGAAAAGACATTCAGGAAACATCAACTCTAAGTTAACACAGATAATGTGCCCATACAAAGCAGATCATAATTGGAGAAGAGTGCATAATAGTGTGTGGCATGCTAAAATAGTATGTAAAAAGAAGGCTTGCTCTTGATCAAATCAATGGAGGTTCAAGATACTTTTTCCAAAATTTATCAGAAGGGTTGACACTAAAGATGTTATGGCAGCTAGGATAGAGATCAGAGCCTTGCTATACAATCCATGCATAAGTGGTTTAGAGTTATCAACCAGGCAACTTTCTCTCTGAGTTATTGTATGAAATAGTGAGCAGACAATGTCAAGAGCTATCATGAATTGCACTAAATAGTCATAGGTGAATAGAAGAAGTCACATGACAAAAATCCAAGATAAGTGTTTGCAAATGGTAACATGGAGTTGAGATCAAAGGGGCAGTGAGGAGGTTTGGTTATAAGCTGCAAGTTATATCTCAAAAATGTATGTTCTTTCATTTTATTACTTTAGATGCAACATTTATGAATGTCAGTCCCAACATCATTGAACAATGAAAGAGCAGCAATGCATTTGGCAATACTCATTATTCATCTACAAATGAGGTAGACTATGAATAAAGGTAGTGATCTATAGTCCTATTAAGAGTTGAAGAGGTAAACATGCATCACACTCACCCTAAGGAAGCAGTCAACAACACTATGTTTAGCACATATAGATGTTATCATCATGGTCATCACTGACAAGAGCATTGAGAATGTTGAGGATAGTTACCTTGCTAATTTAAAAGGACAGTATATGAGCTTTCAGTTCTTTCCTTATTTGAGTGCTTCACAGCTACAGCTAGTAAGGATCCAAGGGAGGACCATTAATATGACAGTCCACTATGGTGTTGAAAAGTGGAGGAGTACATGCCATGATGAGGACATCTCATGCTTTCTTTAAGCAAGTGATAAGCAAGCAAGAGGCATGATGTAGGATAGTGAATGGTCAAAATCAGAAGAGAGCATATGCTTATCAATGAACTATATAGTGGAAACCATCAAGCCACCAAGCATTTCCCTATCAAATGATTTACAAATGGAGGAAACTTCAAAGGATATTGAGCTCTGCAAAGAGAGATTTCAGCACACAAGGCTAATGAGTGTATATAGACTACTTAATTCTATTATACACAATACTAATTCATAGAGTGCCCTTACCTACAATGCTTAGCTTCATGGAAGAGAGAAATTAAAAGGTGGAACATCATTTTTAGAATGCATGGGTGGAATGGGCTACCTAGGATGCAACATGTAGTGGGATTTTTCAATGTATTCGGGGCTAGTAAGATGACAATGAAAGTTATGATTATTGACTATACGCAGCTCTGTTACCAAATGGTAGACAAACTATGAAGTCTTGGACTAGTTCCACGAATAATGGAAGGGACACCAAAGACATTGAAGACCAAGAAAGCATTGGCATCTAGGCTTTCTTTAGTTGGCTTTAAAGATAAACAAAAACCTTCAGAGAAAGAAGGAAAGGTTTTGGGAAGAGAAAGGCATAGTTCTATGGTTCTGGCTCAGATTAAATGAAATTAATAATAAGAATTTGTAGAATTTTGAAGACATTGGAGTTCTAGAGCAGGAGATGGAGACAATGTAGACTCATTAAGGCCAAGCCAAAATTCAAGCCTTCCATGGATTTCAGTCATGACAATGAAGAGTTCAATGCAAAATTACAAGGACAGAGAGGCATCATTGTCTACTATGGAAAAAGTACGCCTTCAATCCCAACAGAAGCCTTGAAAAGCAAAACAAGCATTGTGGTTGCTTCCACTAAGTACTGTATTCAGGTGTAATGAACAAGCTAAGAAGTGGAAAGATTTTAAGACAAAACTATAGGAAAAACTCCAAGCAAAGGAAAACACAAAGAGCTTCTATGAAACATGCCCACACTGTACAATGGCATTGAATCATTCTTGCAACAAAATCATAGTTTATTTCAAATTAAAAAAGACCCATCTGGGTTCAAGATACAAAATCTAATGCACAAAAACAACAATGGTGAAAAAGAAGCAAAAATGACAAATGGACTCATTTCATGCAGGCCATGGCTAAGTTGACCTTTTTTCTGCAAAATATGGAGGACCCACCTGGGGTTTCAAAATGTGAAAATAGCATTGCTACATTCTACGGAAAATAGAGTGTATTTAAAAACCCATCTACATTTCTACAAATAATTTTGAGCTTCTTCAAGAAACTAAAAAACCCATCTAGGTTGTTTAAAACATTTGCATATACAAAGGAAAATCAAAGACATTATAGGGTTTTCAAATGAAGCTAATCCATATAAAAACACACTATTTTTTGTTCATGTCCATGGCTAGAGAGTTATTTTATTCAGGAAAAACAACAGAAACAACAATGAGGTGGGTAAGTGCACCACGATGGTTCCCAAAAAGGGGGCTTAAGTGGCCACTTTTTTTCTAAAATCAGGAAATACTGACCTTAGACATGAAATTGAGGATAGTTACACTCAAAATTTTGAGATGGAACAAAAACAAGGATCGAAGTGCTCCAAGTCTACTTTCTAAACTACTAATTTATTTTGAAAATGGTTGAGATTAAGGGGTTCAAAAGAGGGAGGTACACAAATTGGTGTTGTTTTTATCAGAAAAATATAACATAGCAACTCTTGTATGACCCTAGCACAGTGAACTTTTTTGTAGTGTTTTTAAAATTGCTACTATCAAAAGTTAGCTAATAGTATCTAGTTGATGCACGATTTTTCTAATAATTTTTTAATGAATATTTGATTTTTTACTAATTTTCTAAGTGGGAACTTCTTGAAAAGAAGAATTTTGGTTGTGTTCCCCCTAAAAAAATTTTAAGGTAATTGATTTTATTTAAAAAAAAAAATTGTAGAATGGAGCCTAGTTTCTAAAAATATAATTTATTTGAAATTTTGATGAACGATTAATTTACAACGAAAAAAACACCAAACACTGCTTTTTGGAAAAAGAATACAAACAAAAAGAAATTATGGTTGAAGGCAACATTGTCAAAAGGTGAAAAAATTACATCATTGGATAGCTAAGAGAGAACCTAACATTACCCATGTGTTCAATTTTGTTGATATTGAACTAGATGCAATCCTGACGGTGAGCATGAACCCGATTATGTGAAAAATTTGTAGAATTTGCAAAACACATCTGGTCATTGGGAATGCCCTCAAAGCCTTTGGGTTGAGGTATTCGAGGCAAAATACCATCTAAGGCTTAGGGATTCCCAAAGTAAACTATAACAGGCATGTTATAATGTTAACAAGCGTTATGTCTTGGATTTTTACCTCTATTTTTGCTTATCCAAGATACATGTCAAGCAAGACATAATGCGCGCGCATTACAATGCACTCACGTTATGTCTTCCTTAATGCTAAATGCCACTCTATTGAATTTTTGTTGATATATTTATATGTTTGTATGTACATGTATGCTGGTGTGTCATGTATGCATCTATTTATGTATGTATATATGCTTGTATGTATGTATGTATGCCTATATGTATCAATGCATGTATA